>JAQOTM010000034.1:318331-396478 GCA_029168755.2 Tillandsia fasciculata | reverse complement strand
ATATGAGCTGTTTAATCTGTGCAAATTGTATGTTAGTACCCACAGTTGTAGTGTTAAATTGATGCCCATTGAGGCCACTTGCACTATTTGAACTTTACAACATGGAAACTCAACTTAGCCCTTAGTATACCTGCTCCACCAGACTATAGTAAAACTTAAACCTAATTGGATTTTATTCATTGCTTAGTTTTTCCAACATTGGTTATTACATCCGGTTCAGTCTGGACATATAGTGACTTTCCCCGAGTCGTGGGCTGGGAGGCTTATTAGCTGTGGATGCTTTTGCAATCGTGTCTGGGGGACCGAGTGGAGTTGAGCAGTCTGTAGACCAGTTTCACATTATGATAGTGATAGTGATAGTGATAGTGGATCTGGGAACCTTAGGACATGGTCATAGTGACAGTGTGGATTCTTAGACAGTGATTGGATCTTGGCCTGTTTGGGGCGTATCTGTTAGTGAGTCGCAGGGTGAGTTGATGGTGAGTGCCGCGAGGGTCTCGGGTTCGTGTGGGTTGATCAGCTGAGTCGTCGAGTGAGCCCCCGACTGTTGAGAGAGATGCTGAGGGTTGAGTTCATCCCGAGCCAGAGCGGAGACCGAGTGTGGATGTTGACCATAGCCGCATGCCAACCATGCGACAGACTAGTGCGCGGATACGTTTCCTCGGTTGGGGTCGCACCCCTCGGGAGAGCCCACACCCGGGGTGGGGGATATGTAACTATTGGTACCGCGTCGATTGTCGATGCATTCACTCTGACTGAGCCATTTTGGACAGTTGTCTATTTGTTTTTACGGTCATGCAATTCCCTCTGGACTGAGCCACAGTTTTGGCAGTTCCGGACCGCAGACCTTCTGACTGAGCCAGTTTGGCAGTCACCGTCCCTCGGCTGAGCCAGTTTTGGCAGCTACGGACGTTCTATGTAAGTCCGGTTCCTCCGGGATGTGCCGGCAGTAGGTTGGCGCAGGCTTGACTGGACAGGGGAGGAGGCCAGTAGTCAGAGATTGGGGGACTTTTTACTGTTATGTTAGACAGATGCTCATAAGTTTCATCTGTCCCGCTTTTTGACATTTTTTAGAGAGAAGGCCATAGTCCACATATAGTAGCAAGTGATTTTACTTTCCTCCAGCTTTGCTATACTGCATTTCCTTTTTGTGCCTCTAGTAGACTTCTGGGCAGACGAGCTTGTGGGCGCTTGTTGGCGGCACCCACTGACGAACTACTGTGGGAGGTAGGTCTCACACACCGTCGTGGTGTCTTTTCCCAGGGACTCAGCTCCAGTTTCCTGCGGTTCTGCCAGTTGCTGATATGCTCTTCCAAGGACCGAGGTAAGGGCGTCGCGTGAGATCGCGATGTCCCTTCCCCCTCCAGATTCAGTGTTGTAGAGGTACCACTTATATTTTGGTTGGGATGTTTGAGAGATTATGTAGTGAGGTATCGAGTTGTAACTTTCTTCTTTCTTTGAGAGACTTTTGTATTTGTTGGTGTCGGACTGATTGTATTATGAGAGTTGTGATTATCTTATTTCAGCTTTTACTATTTTACAGCTCTCATATCTGCGTAGTGTAGATGTCTTCTTGCAGGTTAGACGCTACGTCTCTACGGACTTCCTGTAGGGGCGGCGGATCTGTTGGCGAGCCCGGGGTACAGTTGCCGGACCCCGGGGCGTGACCAGATTATAGTGGTATCAGAGCTTAGGGTGAGGTTTGAGGACTTAGGCAACCCTAGGCTTATGGTTAAACCCTAGGATGACCCACGTGAGAGCCGAGATTTTTAGCGAAAGTCTGAATTGGGTTCCCAACTCTCCCGAGTGGATAGGGACGAGTGATCGACATGCCTTCCTTCTGTGGCGACTATGTTGGCTGCAGACAACATAGTGCTTCGGGAAGGGGGACATGCCTTTGACTTTCGCTAGATTGGGTCGGGTGAGGTTTTGGTTTTGATTGTGTGTTTGTCCCTCAGGTGGGGATGCCTCCTCGACGTTCGATGGTGACGCGCTTTCGCAGCCTTCGTCCTCTGAGCCCGAGCAGGAGGACTCGGGGCAAGGACCTCAGGCTGAGATTCGGGAACTCCGTGCCCAGATGGCACAGTTGGCTGAGGCGGCTAGACGCCAGGAGGAGGCAGTGGCGCGGCTGACGCTCTTGTTGGAGCAGAGAGCACAGCCGGCAGTGGCACCCCCTGAGGCTCGCCGGTGCCTTCTTCCCCTGTTGTGGCACCCCCTGTGGTGCAGCCGGCTCAGTGATTACTGCTGAGCCGGTTTCGAGTAGGCCACCGGCCGGGGCGACGGGAGCGTTGACTGAGGTCAGAGCAGCGGGAGGTTGTAGATTTGCTGATGAGATTTCGGCGGTTCGATCCGCCCCGCTTTTCGGGCATGAGTGCTGAGCCTTGGGCAGCCGAGACTTGGATTACCACCATGGAGCGCCACTTCGAGAGCTTATTTGTGGATGAGAGGTATCGGGTTATTTTGGCTACCATTTTCTGGAAAGCAACGCCGAGGCGTGGTGGCGGCGTGTGCGACCAGCTGGTCCACCTGGGACGCAGCTTCTTTCTTGGACCGAGTTTCGGAGCATGTTGCTGGGAGCATTCTTTCCTGAGAGCGTCCGACAGCGACTAGAGAAGCAGTTGAAGAATCTCCGCCAGGGAGATAGGCCTGTGCACTATGTACATAGCGGAATTCAACCAACTATTGGCATGTGTACCTCATGTGGCCAGGGATGAGAGCCATCGTGTTTATATGTTTGAGAGAGGACTTCGCCGAGACATCTACCAGTTTGTCCGCTCCCGCCGACTGCAGACCTTGGAGGCCTCGATGGAGCAGGCTTTGTATGTGGAGAGTGGAGAGGCCGTGATGGATGAGGTATCTCCGGCCCCTGTAGCGACTTCTGGGGCGAAGCGCCCGGCATCTCCGGAGGAGGGGCAGTCGAGCAGGCAGGGACCCCCGAGACCTCCACGTTCCCACTCGCAGGGCCAGGGGTACCGGGGACATCAGAGATCGGGAGCGTCCCGCCAGACACAGCAGCAGCATCGACCCCCACGGACAGCAGCAGTTCTCACAGCAGGCTTCCCAGCAGCAGCGCCCAGATCGGTGTGTTATCTGTGGAGGCCCACACCTACCGACTCAGTGCCCGCAGAGACAGGGCCATTGTTTTCGCTGCGGGCAGGCCGGTCACTTTGCGAGCGTGTGCCCTAGAGCCGGCCATCCAGCTCCTTCATCTGCATCTGCACCGTTTGTCCCTTTCCAGCCAGCCGATCCTTCTGCGGCCTATAGCAGGCCGGATGTTGCCTCATCTTCTTCCCGACAGCCAGAGCGACGTCCCCCGGCACCGAGCGGTCGTTTTATGCCGCTCAGTTGAGGTCATTCAGCAGCGAGCAGGTCGTGCAGGTATTATTCTGGTCTTAGCATTCCGTGCTCGGGTTTCTTTGATACCGGTGCATATCATTATTCTTCAGTAGAGTTTTTGCATCTATCTGCATGGTATCAGGGCATGTGCATCTTTGGCATAATTAAGGGGTAGGGATCTTGTGACTTGCATTAGCATCGGATTCATCCTAGTATCTTCCAGCAGAGGTGAATTTTGGGGCGTGATCAGAACAACTGAACTTTGAAAGGCACGCCGATTGTTGTATTGGTTCAGTTGCAGCTCCCCGACTCAGATTGAGCACTTGGGATGGACCTGTGGGCGCGGTATCGTGCAACATTTGATTGCGAACGGAGAACAGTGGAGTTTTCCACGAGTTGGACGACAGAGATCATTTCTACTGGTTACCGAGGCATCCTTCCTGCAGCAGTTGGTTTAAGCGGCTTTGGGTTAGGTGCGACTTGTCGAGCGTAGGTGACGCCTAGGTCTAGAGGGTTGTCTCTAGGGGTCTTGGTCGTGGTTGCTTTTAGGGGCACGGATAGACCGTAGCTTCTGTTTTGTTGCCGCAGCAGGAACGACACTCAACCCTCTCTCCCCCCCTTTTCTCACTCTTGTGCTGAAATTCGCGAACAGGATGAAAGATACGAAAGACTACTCCAGAATTGGGGACGGTGCCCGGAACCTGTTCTTGGGGATTAGGGCAAGGGCACTGGTCTCTCAGAACTTTCAATTTTTTTTTTTTGCTTTATTCTAAATTTGAGAGTTGGAGGTTGATGAGTTTACCTACAAACGGGGCCCTCCTTTTTTGCAAGTTGGCAGCATAATTCGAATAGCTTGGAGCGTAGGAGGTTGGCTGTTCTCCTTCCGTTCCCAAATTCTTGAAAGATTCCGACGCTTCGAAAGGTTAACGCAGGTTTTGTAGCGACAACCGACGGGGGAGTTTTTGTGTGTTTAGAGGCTTACCTTTGGGCTTGGAGACTCCCTTTTGAGCCGTGTTTGTTTCGAGGACGAAACCTTTCTTTTTTTAGGGTTTAAAATTCGGTGCCCACACGACACCCACGTTTTAAAAGTTGTTTTCGCAAACGGTTTTATTTTGTTGCATCACATTGTGTAAAACGGCCCCAGTAAGGAATAGAATAACATTCAATACGTATATGAAAAGAAAGGCAACATCCACTTTGACCCCAGGGGGTGTCGCAATGCGCGCTAACTAATATGAATAATGAAATAAAGCATCAAGGGAAAAGAATCACTGTGTCTGAAGTCAACTATGTCAGAACAGCACCCTCGCGGCCTCACCGGTGCTCTAGCACTCGCCCCTGGTCGAACCTGTCACGGAGTGGGAAGTCAGTGACTAGAAATAGTATGAGCGAAATGGACTAGAAAACATAGAACCCTCGCAACCGGAGCAACCGTCTCTCTCAAACACCGCCTACAATGATCACACCTGTACAATAGCAAAACCGGGCACCTTTCCCGACCACCACAGGGCCCCCACCCCGGTGTCCCCTGCCGAGCACCTGCCTCGGCCGCCGAGCACCTACCCCAGCACCACCGCTCACACCCCCACCTATGAGGGCCCCCATTCCTAACGCCACCATCGCGTGGGGTACACGGGTCAAGTACCACTTTTCCGGAAAAGCACACCCTGGCGGAGGCCAATCCGCCGGTGTGCGTGTAGCAAAATAAGAGCCTCAGATCAATAGTAAAACGAATGATAATAAAACAGGGTTAGTTCAAAACGAGAGAAGCTATCCACCTTGCCCCAACATACTATTTCTATCAATAAAATCCTATTCCCATTCCCGGGAATGTACCCACCTTGTGTACGTCGTCCGGAGTTTAGTTCGCCCGTGTCCGCGCGCCCACAACGTCCCGCGCTCCTGAAGGAACAAGTGCATGTCAAGGCTAAGAGATCTGCCGAAATGACGGACGCAACCCCGGACTCCGTGTGACGGAGTTCCCCGCACGGCCCCGACCCGTGCGCGCGCACGCCCCGCTGCGCACCGGCCCCGCGCGGCACCAGCCCGCGCGGGCGTCCCACCTGCGGGCGACCCCGCGCGGCCAAGTGCCGCGCGGGGCCGCCCGCGCGTGCGGGGCGACCCCGCGCGGCACCGGTCCGCGCGGGCGCCCCGCCTGCGGGCGGCCCCACGCGGCCAGGTGCCGCGCGGGCGCGCCGCCGCGCATGCGGGGCGACCCCGCGCGGCGCTGGTCCGCGCGGGCGCTCCGCCTGCGGCTGCCCCGCGGCCAGGTGCGCGCGGGGCGCTGCCCGCGCGCAGTGCGGGCGCGACCCCCCGCGGCAACGGTCCGCGCGGGCGGCCCCGCCTGCGGGCGGCCCCGCGGGCCAGGTGCCGCGCGGGCGCGCTGCCTGCGCGTGCGGTGCGACCCGCGCGGCACCGGTCCGCGGGGGCCCCGCTGCGGGCGGCCCCGCGCGGCCAGGTGCCGCGCGGCGCGCTGCCCCGCGCGTGCGGGGCGACCCCGTGCGGCACGGTCCGCGCGGGCGCCCCGCCTGCGGGCGGCCCCGCGCGGCCAGGTGCCGCGCGGGCGCGCTGCCCGCGCGTGCGGTGTGACCCCGCGCGGCACCGGTCCGCGCGGGCGCCCCGCCTGCGGGCGGCCCCGCGCGGCCAGGTGCCGCGCGGGCGCGCTGCCTGCGCGTGCGGTGTGACCCGCGCGGCACCGGTCCGCGCGGGCGCCCCGCCTGCGGGCGGCCCCGCGCGGCCAGGTGCCGCGCGGGCGCGCTGCCCGCGCGTGCGGGGCGACCCCGTGCGGCACCGGTCCGCGCGGGTGCCCCGCCTGCGGGCGGCCCGCGCGGCCACGTGCCGCGCGGGGCGCGCTGCCCGCGCGTGCGGGTGACCCGCGCGGCATTGTGCCGCGCGGGCGCGCCGCTCGCGGCCGCGGCGCCTCGTCGCCGGCGGCGCCCGCCTCCGATTTGGTGGCGGCAGCGCGGAGATCTACGAAACGGAAGCTACAACCCTAGGAAAGCAAGGACACCACAAAACTCACCTTGATTTGCGAAGGAGGAAGAGGAAGAAGGAGGAAGAAGGAGGAAGAAGGAGGAAGAAGGAGGAAGAAGGATCGTCCGCTTTTGTCGGCCGTCCAAATCACTTTCCGTCACCACCTTGCCGTCGGCTACGAGAGGGAGAGCAAAAGAGAGAGGAGAAGAAATAAACCCTAGGTCCCTCCCTATTTCTCAAACATATATATATATATATGTCAAATAGCCGTGCGGATCGCCAGCACGTATCCCGGAGCACTTACGGAGGGTCCAGACTTCAAAAATTTATCCTGATGAACCGGGAGTCGGATTCCGGAGCCGATCGCGTCCCCGAGCTCCGTTTCGCGAGCTCTACCGCCTAAAAAAATGTCCGCGGGCCCCGACGGACTGTCCGGTTAAACACCAAATATTAGACCCTCAGTAGGACAGTCAAAAGGAAAGGGTTAACGTGAGTACGTCATAAATCACCAGTGTCTTGGATTTCGCCGTGTTATCGGTCCCGTGGTTTTTTACTCCGGTTTGGAGTTTTTCCACGTAAAAATCTTGTGTGTTCTTTTATTTTTCCGCATTGGGTTTTATCGCACAATGATTTTTTGAGTGTTTATTGTTTACACCTATTCACCCCCCTCTAGGTGTTTTTTCCCTTATTAGATCCTTATTAACCTAAACCCAACAAGTGGTATCAGAGCGGGAATAGGGTTGTAAACAATGGTTGAAGGTGGAAACATCAATCGACCCCCTTTCTTTGATGGAACTAATTATGCGTACTGGAAAGTACGGATGAAAGCTTTCTTAATTTCCATCGACGAAAGGGTGTGGCAATCAATTGAATTAGGATGGTCTAATCCAACTGAAATTTTAGATGATGTTCGCACCTTAAAACCTAGGTCGAAATGGACCAAGGAAGAGATAGACTTATCTTCTTACAATGGCAAAGGGATTAATGCTCTATTTAATGCTTTGTCACAAACTGAGTTCTCTCGCGTCTCGGCATGTGAGACTGCGAAAGAAATCTGGGATGTTCTTCAAGTTACGCATGAGGGAACTAACTTAGTGAAGATTCAGAAACTGCAAATGCTCACGAGCAAGTTTGACTCTATCTCTATGGCAGAGAATGAATCCTTCACTGACTATTACACACGATTGCAAGACATCGTGAACTCATGTGCTAACTTGGGAGAGAAGATTCCAGAATTTAAAGTTGTAAGAAAAATTCTAAGAACTCTTCCTGAACGATTTCGCCCGAAGGTCGCAGCCATTGAAACAATTAAACACCCGGACGAAATGCGTGTAGAAGAATTAGTAGGTGCTTTACAAACTTATGAAATGACTTTTCCTACTAACTATTCTTCTGGAAAGGCATCCTCTTCTAAGTCTTCAGGTTACGCATTGAAATCAACTAAAGAAGAAGACGCGGATTCATCCTCCTCGGACGACGACGAGAACATTTCTATGGAGGACTTTGAGAAGCAGCTCGCTCTCTTGACAAGGAAGTTTCGCCGCAACTTTCGAAGGGGAAATTCAAGCAAAACTCAATCCTTCGGAAAGTCGAAGAAAGGCAAGGGTCCTTCAATCACAAGTCAAGAAAGCAAGAGAACTTCTCAAAGGATAAGAAAAGTTCTGAGGGACAAGTTCAGTGTTTCAAATGTCGAGGCTACGGCCACATTGCAACGGAATGTCCCAACAAGAATCCGGCAAAGAAGAAAGCGATGCAAGTAGTTACTTGGGATGACAACTCCACGTCAAATGAGTCATCGTCAAGTGATGAAGAAGACAACGCGACAGCTTTCCACGCGTCCACCAAATCTTCACCCTTCATGTGCTTAATGGCAAGTACATCCGACTCACTGTCCAACTCCACTGTTGAAAAGATTGCAACGGACGATGAATCAGATGATTCGGAAGGTGAAGATTTTGTTTTAGCCTACCATAAGCTTTTGAGGGATTCAAAGAAACTGGCTAAGCAAAACAAGGGGTTGAAAGAGAGATTACAGGATCTTGAAGATGAAGTAAAAAGGGTAACCTCTATCTCAACCGATCTTGAAGTGGAAAGGGACAATCTGATTAAGACAAATGTTTCCCTTCAAGAGTCCAATGAGCAACTCGAGAAGAATTATATGGATATGGTGAACAAAGCGAATTACTTCTTGAAGCTCAACGGCGAGGCTCGACAGGAAAAATTGGAAATGACGGAGACCATACGCCAACTAAAGGATGACTTAAAGAGATTTTCTTCTGGAAGGAGTAAGTTGGACAGACTTCTTGGTCTCGGTCAAAGAAATAAGTTCGGCCTCGGATACACTCAAACTGGAGACATTCCAAGTTCGAGTGGTACAGTATTTGTGCCTCAGTCGGTATCTCCTCCTCCGACACCGGTGTTCACGACAAGCAACGACAACGAACCTACTACATCTTCCTCGGAATCGACAAGAACCAAGGTATGTTTTCGTTGTGGCATTTCAGGGCACATAAGAAGAAATTGCAAGACGGAAGCCAAACGCACACCTCAAGCACATCTTGCAACGACTACCAAAAGGGCTATTCCTCGGAAAACAAGTGCAATTCATTCAAAGGAAAAGAGCCTTGGTAGTACACCGCTCAAGACGACATCATCAAGGAGCAGCAATTCTTCAAGCAAGACGCCCTCACCTAGGAAATCAACCTCACGACCATTACCGACGCACTTCAAAAAGGTTTGGGTGCGCAAAGGTGAGATCTTTCCCTGTCTTGCTACCAATGTTTCTTTGCATGCATATGATAGTTCGTCTTGGTACCTGGATAGCGGGTGTTCCCGTCATATGACCGGCGATAAAAACTGTTTTCAAACATTTGAGAAAAACTCCGGAGGACTTGTTGTTTTCGGAGATGGTCGGTCTTCCAAAATTGTTGGAAAGGGAACGGTAGCTATTCCAGATGGCCCGGTTCTAGATAATGTATTATTTGTTCATGGCCTTAAGACTAACCTCATAAGCATAAGTCAACTGTGTGATAGTGGTTATTCAGTTAATTTTTCATCTGATAAATGCACTGTAACTGACATGAACCATGCTTTCTTTTTAAAGGGGGTTAGATCAGAAAACAACTGTTATGTAGTTCCTTCTAAGATTTCTGAAAAATGTAACCTAGCATCTTTGAAAAATGAAACACTTTGGCATGAAAGGCTAGGTCACATAAACTTTAAGGAACTTTCTAGAATTTCAAATAAAGATGTGGTCAAGGGGGTTCCAAAACTTTCTTTTGAACAAAACCTTGTGTGTGGCGGTTGCCAAAAGGGAAAACAGTCTAGGACTGCACACAAGAATTTGAACCACATAGGTACAAAACGGCCTTTGGAACTTTTGCATATGGACTTAATGGGGCCAACTCGTCAACCATCTCTGGGAGGTAAATGGTATATTTTCTTGTTGGTTGATGACTTTTCTAGATATACTTGGGTAGCCTTCTTAAAAGAAAAAGCTGATACCTTTGATTCTTTTCTCGAAATCTGCAATCGTATTATGATAGAAAAGAATGATAGGATTACTCGAGTTAGGAGTGATAGAGGTGGTGAATTCATAAATTCCAAATTCATTGATTTTTGCATTTCTAATGGCATTAAACATGAATTCTCCGCACCTTACACACCTCAACAAAATGGTGTAGTCGAGCGCAAAAACAGGGTCGTACAGGAAATGGCACGTGTTATGCTTCACAGCCGGAACTTACCTTTTTATTTTTGGGCTGAAGCGGTGAACACTGCTGTTTATGTTATCAATCGCGTGTATTTGCGCCCGGGGACCTTGAATACACCATATGAACTTTGGTTTTGTAGAAAACCTAACATCAAATATTTTCGCATCTTTGGGAGTCGGTGTTTTATTTTACGTGATCGTGAGAATCTTGGAAAATTTGACTCTCGAAGTGACGAAGGGATTTTCTTAGGTTATTCTACAAACAGCAGAGCATATCGAGTTTTTAACTTAGAATCTAAGACGATCGTAGAATCGATAAATGTTAAGGTAGATGAAGCTTTTCATTTTGAATCTGAAAAATCTACCCTCGATATCTCTCTTGATGATGATACACCTGCTAATGCATCTTCTTCTAACAATTCTTTCGATAATAACGTTGATGCATCTAACGGTTCTTCAAGCTTATCTGATGTGCAGGAATCATCTCGTGTACCTCCGCCTACTCCTCTACCTCAAACGTTACGCATCTCCAAGGATCACCCTGAATCGAACATAATTGGAGATCCACAAGAAGGAGTTAGAACACGGAGACAATTGGTTTGCGGATTTGCATGCTATGTATCTCAAATCGAACCAAAGAATGTTGATGAAGCTCTCCAAGATGATTATTGGATTAAAGCAATGCAGGAAGAGCTCCATCAATTCGAGCGAAACAAAGTCTGGGAACTGACGAAGCCTCCGAAGCAACACAATGTGATAGGTACCAAATGGATCTTCAAGAACAAGAAAAACGAAGAAGGTACTATCATCAGGAACAAAGCAAGGTTAGTTGCTCAAGGCTATTCTCAAGTAGAAGGTATAGACTTTGATGAAACTTTCGCCCCTGTAGCTAGACTCGAGTCCATTCGTATATTGTTTGCGATCGCTTGTCATTTTAAAATCAGATTATTTCAAATGGACGTTAAGAGCGCCTTTTTAAATGGATTTTTAAATGAGGAAGTTTATGTAGCTCAACCGAAAGGTTTTGTGGATCATAAACTACCTAACCATGTTTTTCGACTGAAAAAGGCTCTTTACGGTCTGAAACAAGCACCGCGAGCATGGTACGAAAGGTTGACAAAGCACCTTTTGGAAAAGGGCTACACTCGAGGGGGAGCTGACAGGACTCTCTTTGTGAAGCATTATCAAAACAATTTCATAGTTGCTCAAATCTATGTTGATGACATTGTTTTTGGAGCAACAAGAGATAATGATGCTTCTAAATTCGCGGAGACCATGGAAAGCGAATTTGAGATGTCCATGATGGGCGAGTTGAACTATTTTCTTGGATTACAAGTTAAGCAAAACGATGAAGGAATTCACTTGTGTCAATCCAAGTATGCACTGGAGTTGGTCAAAAAGTTTGATCTTGAAAATTCTAAAGATTTTCCGACTCCAATGGGAACTAGCCATAAGGGACTTGGAAGTGAATCACAAAGTGAGAATGTAGACGAGAAACTGTACCGCAGTATGATTGGAAGTCTACTATATCTCACGGCTAGTCGCCCGGATATATCCTTCAGTGTTGGGATTTGTGCGAGATATCAATCAGCACCGAAGGAGGTTCACCTGAAAGCGGTGAAACGGATCATCCGGTATATCAAAGGTACAATCAATTTCGGAATTTGGTATCCTATGGGAACGACTTTGGATATTGTTGGATACTCAGATGCCGATTGGGCTGGATCGGTGGATGACCGGAAAAGCACGAGTGGTGCATGCTTCTATCTCGGCCACTGCCTTGTTGCATGGCACAGTAAAAAGCAGAACTGCATAGCACTCTCGACTGCCGAAGCGGAGTACATTTCTGCAGGAAGTTGTTCAACCCAATTGATTTGGATGAAGAGCGTGTTGAGCGATTTCCGAATTTCAACATCTTCGGTAACCATTTTATGTGACAACACTAGTGCTATTAACATTTCAAAAAACCCTGTGTTGCACTCTAGAACAAAACATATTGAACTTAGATATCATTTTCTTAGAGAGCTAGTTGAATCAAACATTCTTCAACTGTCATATATTTCAACTGAGGATCAATTAGCCGACATCTTGACAAAACCTTTGGATCAAAAACGTTTTATTCACTTGCGTAAAGCAATTGGCATGCTTTCCTTGAAATAAACTCTTTTTGAAACCTTTGCTTAGATTAGGTTTTGTTTTTGTTCTTGTTTTTGTTTTGTTCTTTATCTATGTTCTGTACATAGCACACTAATTGAGCATAAATCATAATTGACTTTAATTGCATCCTTTTATGCATTTAGAAATTTATTATGTTTTGATGTCATAATATTTCAATGTTGCAATGATCATTTACGTTAATTAAACCATCTTTTAAGTGATCAAAGTCAATTTCTCTCTCAATGATCTCTTGGTATAGTCATTATCATATTTGATTGCTTAGTCGAGTATGAATTCGAGATCAATGGTTTGGTTGAATACCTTATATATTAAATAATTGATAGCCAATTGAGGGGGAGTCAATGAAATGTGAAATGCTCAAAAGATGTGGAAAGAGTTACATCCCAATGAGGAGTGTGAAAACTACCACCACATGGAGAAAATGAAAGAAAAAGATACTCCATGAATGAAAAGCAAATTTTTGTTTGAAAAATTGTTGATGAAATTCATATTGAAATACTTGACTCAGTCGTATTTCATGGTTGGTATAAGGTGGGATTTTTTTTAAAAGATGCTCAAAGAGCCACTCCTTCAACAGATTGTCTAGATATATTATCTAACTTATCTGGGATTTCAAACATCTATTGATCTTGGTATTTCATTTTCTTTACCAAAATTGATGATTTGATAAAGGCATTACACATAAGATCAGGATAGATGTAATTGAAGTTGTTCAACTTTAAGTGTTTTAACTTTCGTAAATTTTCGTTTCATTTTTGGATATTTTTGATAGATTTTGCATAATCTATTTCTTGTTGTATGAAACGATGCCATTTGTTTAAAGTTGACATGGTAAAGTGCTTACATACTTTTTCTGGATTTTATTGTGTTTTTCTAAATTTTTCTGAAGAAAAAGGTGTAGCCGATCCGGATCGGGGCAAGTGATCCGGATCCCGAACGCAGGATTTTTCCTGCGGGTAGCCGATCCGGATCACATTCTCGGCCGATCCGGATCACGGCTAGGGTTTTATATAGAAACATACAGATTCTTGATTTCTTTACCCTAATCTCTGGTTTTCAAGCCTCTAGAGTTTCTCTCTCTAGATTTCTTGCTTCTTGGTGCTTCAAAACTCAAAGTTCTTCGGATTCAAGTAAGTTTTCATGATCAAAACTCGGTTTTTCTCAGTTTTTATGGTTTTTCACCAAACGTGAGTTGAAAAATTGGAACTTTTTCGTTTGTGAATGGTTTTTGATCAAATTTCTTTTGAAATAAGAACTCTGGGTCAATTAGTTTTGCTTTTATGCTGGGATTTTACTTGATTAACGAGTTTTTAGGCTTCGATTTCTAAAAATTCGGTTTTAGGGCATAAAAGAGGAATTTTTGTAAATCATGGAATTGATCTATTTTTAAAATTCTTTTTGGAAAACTAATTTGATTCTTGGCTTCTCTACATGATTATGATTGTCTAGGTACAATGTTTTCAAATTTTTCAAAATTGACAATTTTTCATATGTTCTTGAGTTGGTTTCACAGGACACTTTCTTAAACTCAAAGCACTAGACGCAATGGCCTTCTCCTGGTTAATTCTGCTACTGGTTACGATGGTGCTCACCAGAGCAACTAATAAGTTGAAAAGAGCCAAGAAACTCCAAAGAAAAGGAGAAGTCGATGTCATAAGTGACACTGAACTTGAAGAGAATGAGAATGAGATTCATTGGGACATGATAACAGATGATGAAGATGATGAGGTATTGCCGACTAACTCAACACGAAAAGGAAAAGCTCCCTTGGACACTGGGAACGCTCCTATGCCTGCCCCAACTATCTCTATAAAACGTAAGCGACTTGCTCGACGTTTTGGACTGGGACAGGAGACCAAGGTTGACCCACCAATAGCTCCTGACTCTCCGCCACGTGTTGAAGAAGTATTTGTTAACAGTGACCGTCTTAGAGCGTTTGCACATCGCGAATGCATTGGCGAAAGGCACGTGAACATTGAGGCTCTACAAGGTCACTCCCCTGAATTTGGTACTTTGATTGAACAAGCAAATCTCATTCAAGTATGTCGCTTCCCAGAAACTCTCGGTTACTGCCTGCACCAGGTGAGGACCTTCTATACCAACGCACGGCATCTTCGCGAATTTGAAAACGGTCCTATGGAGTTCTACACGAATATCCAAGGCACGAGATTCAAAATCACTCCACAGTTGATTGGCGAGGTTTTGGGAATGGAAGCCAGCAAGAAAGGAGTCCACTACCTGAAAGGGATAAATTTGACAAATACTTTATGGCGAAAAGTTATCGAAGGAATTTGTCTCGAGGGAACACAGTCAACCGAAAAATCAGTTCGATCTAAAGAACTTCGTCTTGAATATCGCTTCTTAAATTTCATCACGTGTTACAATATACTTCCAAACATGCAGACGAAGGTTGTGAGATGGGAACGATTGTTGTTCTTATATCTCATCGGACATCCATCAGAGGCAACGGCATTGAATATCAACATCCCGTACATCATCTGGAATAGAATGGCACGATATGTTGAGCATCCTCACCCCAGCGAAAGAATTCCTTTTCCACTGATTATAATGAGGATTTTAAAGAAATTTCAAGTTGACATCACTTCTACAACCTATCATCAATGTCTGAACATGATAGATGAGTCCACAATTGTCAAATCCCTTCACAAGTTGCCACATGTCACTCAAGCTTCTGCATCTGGGAAGAAGCCTGACCCAAGCACGGCTGCATCACCATCTCATCAAGCACCTGGCACAGATGATGACGCATCATTGAATTCGATTTTCAAGTTACAGCAACGACTGTCTATCCAGCAGGAACAAATTTTGAAAGAACAACAGCGGATTACCAATGAGCTAGAAATATCAACAGCAGCTCACATCACCATCACGAAGAAGATAAATTCAATGGACAAGCGGATGCGAAAGATAATGTCCAAGATTGGGTGCACAAGTTCTGAAGATTCAGATTCTGAAAACTGACCTTTTCTTTTTGTGCAGGATTTTTTTAGTTTAGTTTTCAGTTTGTGCATACTATTAGGACTTTATGTTTTCTTTACTCTCCTTACATATTGTAGCTCATGCTACGTTTTGGCTTTGTTTTGTGACAAAAAGGGGGAGAGAGTGAGAGAGTTAGAAAGAACTCTGAACAATGAATGATGAACAATGATTGTGAATATCGATGATATCAAGGTAAGTACAATGATTGTGAATATCGATGATATCAAGGTAAGTATGAACCTCAACTCAACTTTGGTTTTTCTTTTGTGATTTGTGACATGCTTCTATACTAACTATTCGACTAACTATTTGGGCATGTAATATGACTAACAAGTTGATGTTGGACTAACATACTTTGACATTTGGTTTTCAACTGCTTAGAAGATATGTTGGTTTTTAACTATGCTTCTTTCACATATCTGAATTTTTCAAATGTCATGATGAGACTAAACTCTATCTCTGTATTTGGTTTTGTATGCTCCAATTCTTGAGGTATCTAACGAATTTGTTTGTCAAGAATGTTTTCTGTGTGCAGAGATTACAGATGTCTAAGTCTAGAGTCTGTTCTAGGAGTTTATCTCATGTTTTTAATTTCTGGAACTCTTTTGTAAATTTTTGTTGTATGGTGATAGCAACAAAAATATCTTTTTGAATTTTCTTTGTGGATTTGTGTTTTGTCACGAAACCGCCAAAGGGGGAGATTGTTACGGAATTTGAGTTGGCGTATTTCGTGAATGTGTTAAGTCTTGAAGATTGAAGATGAAGAAACTTTGGATCGTATACCTCAATCTCAAGAAAGAAGAATTCAAAAGGATCAGGTACGTTTAACTAAAGAATTTTGATGATCCGAATACTTCTTATAGTGTAGAAACACCTGGAAGAGGTTTTAATTGCTTATTCATCAAAAACTGGACATGGGACATGTTCAGGATCCGGATCGTGGCTTTCAATCCGGATCCCGAAAGGTGTTTGTTCATACACTGGTTCAATCCGGATCGCAGCACTCTCTGATCCGGATCCCGAACACTAGTTTTACCTGTGTGCTTCTTCGATCCGGATCAGGAATTGCAATCCGGATCCCGAACATGATATTCTGGTAAAACTGTATGAACGATCCGGATCGGGGACTACGATCCGGATCCCGAACAGGCAATTTTCTGGAAATCGTGGTTTATGCTTCTGCAATCCGGATCGCCAGATCTGATCCGGATCGCCGTCGGTAAAAATCTCCAGAAAAGGCAGTTTTTGATCCGTATATTCTTCCTAGGGTTTCTAACCTATAAATAGCCCTTCCATTTCATTTCTAGGGCATCCGCAATAGATCGGCTGGTTAAGAAAAGATAGCCGAAAAGAAAAATCCACATATATAGAGAAGAACGGAAATCATTAGATCTATTCTATGGTTCTTCATCTATATTGATTGATTTGATTCTAGGTTTTCCATACTCACATTTTGAGTAGAATCAAATCAATGAATACTTAGATGGTATTTCCGATCTATCTTTAATCTAAGTATTCGGCGGATCATCACCACCCAAACAAACAACGATTTATCCCAAAATCGGCGCGTGGACTCGCGTGGCCTTGTGGATTCAAGGTGTTATCGCTCTCGTGGATTCGGAGCGAGGTGCGTTCGTGGATTCGAAGCGTGCCATTGGGTGAAGACCGTGGATTCGGTTGGACGTCGTGGACTCGACGTTGGACGCTGTGGATTCAGCGTTGGGCGCGGATCGTGGATTCGAGAAGCGTCGTGGAGCGAGCGGAGAAGATCTACTAGGAGCGTATGGTAAGAGGTTGAGTCGTCAGTGAGTACGCTATATCACCTTGTACGTGTGTTAATTCTAGTGGATTTCGCCGTGTTATCGGTCCCGTGGTTTTTTACTCCGGTTTGGAGTTTTTCCACGTAAAAATCTTGTGTGTTCTTTTATTTTTCCGCATTGGGTTTTATCGCACAATGATTTTTTGAGTGTTTATTGTTTACACCTATTCACCCCCCTCTAGGTGTTTTTTCCCTTATTAGATCCTTATTAACCTAAACCCAACAACGTGGCAGCCGGTGGGTGGCCCAGCAACGGTGTTCGCTGTTCTGGCGACACGTGGCAGGCCCAGAGGCGGGTCGGACGGATTGTGGATCCCGTCCGACGGCATGTATTGGGCCGGGCCGCACTGTGCGTGCCCGAAAACCTTGGGCCGGGCCGCACTGTGCGCGCCCGAAAGTTTTCGGGTGCCCGAAAAGTCGGGCCCGAGCCCATTTGACTTGTTTTTTTGGGCTGCTTTTTGGGGAGAGGCTATTTAAAGGCACCTTGGGCTGGATTTTTGGCCACCTTCCCGTGAGCTTCTGCTCAAGAGCCAAATACCAACTTTCTTCCTCTCCCACTTGTGCATCTTCTGGTGAAGTTTTGAAACTTTTGGAAGCCGCGACGACTGTGTTTTCTGCCTCGAAGTGCGGAGCGACGGATTTCTGTTGGAGGCCCGTTATCATCGCATTTCGGTCTAAAAATTCCACAGAGCTACCCCGACAGCCGAATTCAGCGATTTTTGCGGCGTTGGATTCACGAGAGGTAAATCTTCGACTTTTGTGTTGAGTGTTTTGCCTAGATTTGGGTTTTTGGCACGGATTTCGAGGCATTACTGAGCCGCTGTTTTGCTGTGAGATTCCTGGACAGCACTCACTTCGCGGATTTTTATCTCCTCATCCGGACATCGGAATTCGACGATTCAAGAGCCTATCGACATCTACACTTCGTGAGGATCGTCGTGATATTTTTATTGGAATTTTGGGAAATTTATTTTCAGGTGAAATTCGCGTGTGAACAGTAACTGTGTATGCAGATTTTTGGAATGTGAATGTTATGTGTTAATTGGTTGTAATTGTGCGTTGTTGTTGTACCCAGGACTGTAAGAGCACTTTTTCTATGCTCCTGGCTCTGTGGATCTGGGAGATTGTCGATTGCTGAACTATTTATCTGTACCGTCCCGGACAGTTAGCGTGTTCAGGTGGGTGATCCTGCTTTCAATACCTATGGACTGCACTCTAATTCTATGATTATTAAGTGCATGCATGATAGTATATGAGCTGTTTAATCTGTGCAAATTGTATGTTAGTACCCACAGTTGATAGTTGTTAAATCTGATGACCTCATTGAGCCACTTGCACTATTTGAACTCTTACAACATGGAAACTCAACTTAGCTTAGTATACCTGCTCCACCAGACTATAGTAAACTTAAACCTAAATTGGATTTATTCATTGCTTAGTTTTCCCACATTGGTTATTACTCCGGTCATTCTGGACATAGTGACTTTTCCCCAAGTCGTGGGCTGGGAGGCTTATTAGCTGTGGATGCTTTTGCACTCGTGTCTGGGGACCGAGTGGAGTCTATAGCAGTCTGTAGACCAGTTCACATTATGATAGTGATAGTGATAGTGATAGTGGATCTGGGAACCTTGGGACATGGTCATAGTGACAGTGTGGATTCTTAGACAGTGATTGGATCTTGGCCTGTTGTGGGGCGTATCCTGTTAGTGAGTTCGCAGGGTGAGTTGATGGTGAGGCGAGTGTCTCGGGTTTCGTGTGGGTTGATCAGCTGAGTCGTCGAGTGAGCTCCGACTGTTGTGAGAGATGCTGAGGGTTGAGTTCATCCGAGCAGAGCGAGAGTGTGGATTTTGACCATAGCCTGCAATGCCACCTGTGCGACAGAGTGCGCGGATACTTTTCCTCGGTGGGGTCGCACCCCTCGAGAGCCACACCCGGGGTGGATATGTTACTCTTGTACCGCGACTTGTCGATGCATTCCCTCTGACTGAGCCAGTTTTGACAGTTACGGATGCATTCCCTCTGACTGAGCCAGTTTTGGCAGTTACGGACGCAGACCTTCTGACTGAGCCAGTTTTGGCAGTCACCGTCCCTCTGGCTGAGCCAGTTTTGGCAGCTACGGACGTTCTACGTAAGTCCGGTCCTCCGGGATGTGCGGCAGTAGGTTGGCGCAGGCTTGACTGGACCCGAGGAGGCAGTCAGTTCAGATTGGGTGACTTTACTGTTATGTTAGCAGATGCATCATATTTTCATCTGTCCCGCTTTTTGAGCATTTTTAGATAGAGGCATAGTAGCAGTAGATGTTTTACTTTCCAGCTTTTCTATACTGCATTTCCTTTTTGTGCCTCTAGTAGACTTAGTAGGCAGACCGTCGGGCTTGTTGGCGGCACCCACTGAGAACTACTGTGGGAGGTAGTTCTCACACCCGTCGTGGTGTCTTTTCCCCAGGGACTTCAGCTCCAGTTCCTGCGGTGCCAGTTGCTGATCCTGCTCTTCCAGACCGAGGTAAGGGAGTCGCGAGATAGATCCCTTCCCCCTCCAGCTTCAGTGTTGTAGAGGTACCCTTATATTTTGGTTGTGTGATGTTTGAGAGATTATGTAGTGAGGTATCGAGTTGTACTTTTCTTCTTTCTTTGAGAGACTTTTGTATTTGTTGGTGTGGACTTATTGTATTATGAGAGTTGTGCTTATCTTATTTCAGCTTTTACTTTTACAGCTCCGATATCTGCTAGTGTAGATGTTCTTTTGCAGGTTAGACGCTACGTCTCTACGGGACTTCCTGTAGGGGCGGCGGATCTGTTGGCGAGCCCGGGGTACAGTGCCGACCCCGGGGCGTGACAGCTTCTATCAAGACATCTGGTCCCAAGGTCCGCTTCTCACCCACACCACTTCAATAAAGTGGTGACCGACACTTGCGTCCATACAACGCTTCAAACGGAGTCATCTGAATGCTCGCTTGAAAGCTATTGTTGTACGCGTATTCAGCCAAAGATAAATGTCGAATCTACCCTCCGCCGAAATCCAGGACGTAAGCCCTCAACATGTCCTCCAGGATTTGTATCGTCCGTTCTGACTGCCCATCCGTCTGCGGATGAAAAGTAGTACTGAACCTAAGCTGAGTCCCCAAGGCTGTCTGCAAACTCTTCCAGAAATGCGAAACAAACCTCGGGTCTCTATCTGACACAATGGAGGCTGGTACTCCATGTAGTCTCACTATCTCATCTAGATATAGCTGGGCTAGTCGTTCGAGTGACCAAGTAGTCTGCATAGGCAAGAAATGCGCTGACTTGGTCAGTCGATCTACAACTACCCAGATCGCGTCAGCTCCTCCCCATGCCCTAGGTAGTCCGACCACGAAAGTCCATTGTAATGTGGTCCCATTTCTACTCGGGAATTGGGAGACTTTGTAACTTGCCAGCTGGCACTCGATGCTCAGCTTTCACTTGCTGACAAGTTAAACACTGAGCAACAAATCTCCCGATATCCCTTTTCATACCATTCCACCAAAAGTGTGCCTTGAGGTCCTTATACATCTTAGTCCCACCAGGATGTAGGGTATAAGGTGTATAATGGCCTCTCGCAATACCTGCTCTCTAATCTCTACATCTATTGGCACACATGCTCGGTTTTCGTTCCTAAGTACTCACGAAACATCCACTGTAAAGTTCCCTGACCGATTACTCGGAATCTGATCTCTAATCCTAGTCAAGTGGGGGTCCTCACTCTGTTTCTCCCTGATCCTGTCTAGCAGAGTGGGCTGCAAGACTAAAGATGTCAGTCTAGCAGTGACCCCAGGGGACACAATCTCTATCTCGAGCCGTCTAATCTCCTCTAATAGCGGTGCCTGGTTTGTGATCAACATAGACAAACTTTGCACCGCCCTCCTACTCAAGGCGTCAGCGACCACATTAGCCTTGCCTGGGTGGTAGAAAATATCATAATCCTTTAATAGCTCTAACCACCTACGTTGACTCAAATTTAGCTCCTTTTAGGCTCTTATGGTTGGTGTAGATTCCACAGTGCTCCCCATATAGATAATGACGCCAAAGCTTCAGTGCAAATACAGCAGCAAGCTCCAAGTCATGGGTAGGGTAATTCTTCTCATAATCCTTGAGTTGCCTTGATGCATAGGCAATTACCCTCCCTTCCTGCATCAACACACAACCAAGTCCGCTGTGTGATGCATCACTGTAGTCGGTGTGCTCGAACCAAAAACCGGCTCCAAAACTGCCAACTCCAACTCACTTTTTGCCCTCGGGTCGTCCGCGTCAGTCCGGAACCTCCCGAACTCCGCTGTAAACTCAAAGTATACCTGTTCCAAGTATTTCCAAATTTCCTGCACTCCACTGTGAAGTCGGTATTCCCAAATCCAGTTCTCAAACGGCACACAATGCCCGGAAAAACCCGAATCAAGCTGGGGCTTCCGCGTTGATCCGAGTCGACCCGAACTCATCTGTAATCCAATATGGAACACGCTCGAGGCAATTTCTCCGCACCGCGCCATCTTGCGAGGTCGGTGCGCTAACCAAAATTTTCGGTACTCTACACTCTCCCCTCCTTAAAAAGGTTTCGTCCTCGAAACCAGAATATATCCATAACTCAGGAGGGTGACGCAAACAAACGGGGATAGCAGATCCCCCAACTCATCGACAGCTCTCAGGGGGTCATTCTCACTCACCATGATGGCTACACTGAACCCTCACCAAAGATAGATCTCGGCTGCAAAATTCCCTCACCACAAAAGAAAGACCTACATCGGTTGCTTCAGATAGCTCAATTCCTCGTCCATCTCCAAAGAAGTGAAATACAAAGTATGCAAGGGGGTCAAATACACTTCTTCCAGCCAAAAAACACTCGCAGATCAAACTCCCCGCGTAAATCTCGACTGATCGTATTCTTGCGGGTAGTGGCTTCCACAATTAAGGTTCCCAAATTCAAAACACTAAGCCTCCAATAGGCATAACTCCTTCGTTGCCCCTTAGCAACCAAAACACTCGAGTTTCGCAGATGCATTACTCGTAACAATTTATAGGGGAAGTAGTTCATCAACGGAAAATAATGCTCAATTTCCAAATCTCAAATCCCAAGTTCCAAAAGTGGCAACCACGATCGAAGACCTCATTCCAAGGTTGCATGCTCGCCTAACTAAGGCGTACTGACCAAAAAGTCCTTGCTGGAATAATTATATGCTATAAACCAAACATACAATCCCAATACTCTGTCCACCGTCGTGGCTTCAATCAAGCTCTACCTGAGTATCCGAGTATTCCAGGTTTGAGGATCTAAGAATAACTCAATGTTCTCTCTATCACTGGCAATCATGCAAATCGATGCAACTCTAACTCCTCGAAGCTATACAGGCCCTGCCTAGTCCAAAACTTCTGACCTCTGTCCCTATCAAGGCTTAAGCTAAACTCCGAACGGCATCGCTCTTCGTTGGGCTCACTGTCACTCTCACAGTTGAAATCACATGGCCAACAACAAAACCTTCCGAAGTCAAAATACATACTCTCAAAATTTGACATCCAACTTCTTTTCTCTCGGAAATTGCAGCACTCACTCCAAGTGCTCCTCATGCTCTATGTTGCTTCGGAAATAACTCCAAATATAAACTAACCAACCAGTTCTGCACAAACAAACTCAACAACTGGTACGACAACTCGGTGCAGAGTTCAAACTTACGCCGATACAACTACCCGGTCCGAGTACCGCTGGAACACACAATTCCTCAATCCGAAAGGCGGAAGAGTCTCAGTCAATCCACTTGACCGTGCTGCAAGCTCAAACGCCCTTACCGGGTCCTGAACTGTAATAACCGCGGGTTTATTTTTCCTTTTTGGTCTTACCTGTGATTTTACTTCGAACCGCTTTTCGGCTAAGGGGCCCGGGGTACCCTTTTCTCGCGTTGTTTTGGGCAGGCCGTCGGGGCTCGTGGGTATTTTTAGAGAATAAAGCCCGCGAAACGAAGACCGGCGGCGCGAGCGGATCAGTTTTCCGACCCCGGATTCTCCCGGAATAATTTCGTGAAGTTGTAGCTGTTCGAGGGGTCAGCACGCCCTCGCGGAGGTAAGCCAGGCCCGGGTTTAAGTTAATTGGATTTAATTTAAATTATTTTGGTTTAATTTAACTTAATTGGATTTAATTTAAATTATTTTGGTTTAATTTAATTTAATTGAATTTAATCGATGCTAATCGAATTCAATTTGGTCTAGGTGGGGTTACGTTTAGTTGGACCTTGGGTTTAGACCCGACTGCACCTAAACAGCTAATTAATTAAGGGTTGGGGATTTAGGTTGGGAACCCCATCCCTTTTCCCCTTTCGTACGCGTGAAAACCCCAAGCTTTTCCCCCCCCCACCCGTACCGAGGCGACGCGAGAGCCGGGATCTTGACGAGGAGAAGGAGGAGATTGATCGCCTCCCCGCAAGATCCGACGAGCGCAAAAAGGACGATCCCTCTCCTTCGCCCGGCGCCGACGGAAACAAGCTGTTCGGGCGCGCGGTGAGGGTTTTTTTGTCGGAATTTCCACACGTCTCTTTCTTCGTGCTTGAGGTGGGTTTTTGCTTTAAGTCCTAACATTTAATTGCATCTTGTTGGATGGGGTCAATCTTGCGCGTACTTGGGTTAAGGATCGAGGGGTGATGGACATTACTTGCTGGATTGTGCTACTTTTAAAATAAAGAGAAAAAGAAAATGTAGAAAACAAAAAGAGGGGTGTTCTAAATTTATAGGGATCTCATGCTTGGGTTAAAACATTGTGGGAAAGCATCAACCATTTGTTTACAGTTTTACTGTTCTTTCGCTTTGATATATTTATATGGTGTTTCATATGGCTCTTACGCATTGGATGTTTATACATATTGTCTCACATGGTTCACGTACACACATATACATATTGCTTCACGGTTACTGTGCTCGAGGCTGCGACACGCGCACCCGCGGTTTGGCCACCGCAAGGGTGCGCTTTTCCGGAAAAGTGGTCTATGACCCGTGTATACCCACGAGGTGACGTAGTGGGGCCCCTTATTAGTTGTGGGGTTTGAGGCGCCGAGGTGCGAGCGGTGCGACCCGTCGGTTTAGTTGTCCGACGTGGTCGGGTTTCTACAGGTACGGTATGGGCCGTCGGTTTAGTTGTCCGATGCGGCCAAGTATTACAGGTTACAGGCGTACAGGTTGCCGTTTCCCCTCTTGAGAGGGTGGTTGCTCCGGTTGTCTTCACGGTTTGTTTATTATATCTTCCCGTTCTGTTATTATTAGTCACTGACTTCCCACTTTGTGACAGGGTTCAGGCGAGGGGAGAGGTAGGCGGCAGTGAGGACGGGACGGACGCAGCTGGGTCGTTGGGGACCCTGGACTGTATTTTCTCTTTCTTTCCGGCATTTCATTTACATTGTAGTTATGTGTGAGGTTCTCGATACCCTCGTGGGGTCGACGTGGATGTCGGTATTTGGTTATCTTCTTATGCATTACTTTTCCTTTCGTTTCGTTGGCCATTTGAAAAAGAAAAAGGCAAAACCAAAGAAAAGATTTCGAAAACTGTTTTTAAAATCTGAGTGTCGTGTGGGCACTGGTTTCAAAACCCTGCGGATTTATGGATTGCGAAATGGATTTCAAAACTTGGGTGTCGTGTGGGCACCATTTTCAAAACCTCGTGGATTTATGCTGATTTCGAAAACTAGTCTTCAAAACGTAAGTGCCGGGTGGGCGCTCTTTTAAAACTGTGGATTTATCCTTTCCAAACCGATCGGCCATGCGCTATAATAACTTAGAATGCTGATTGTATGTGAATGATTGTTGTGATTGAATGGTTGTGCATGTTTGGGAGATGTACTAAACTCTACGCCGTGCACATACAGGGGAGACTCTGTCCGTTTGCAGAGAGATCCTGTACGTGCGGCGGGTCTGGGCACGCGCCAGGGAAGAGAGGCTTTCTTTGAAAAAAAAAAAAAAAAAACGAACCGTTTCCGCTAAAACAAACCCCCGGGGCGTGACATGAACTCTCCCTGGGCACCGCCCTCAGCCATAAGGTTCCATAAGGCTACCCCTCTCACAAGGCATCTGCTGAAAAACAACCAAACCTGTCTATGCTCGAACCCTCCCCGAATCCTCACCGTTGTATCACCAACATGACACAGGGTCACACGGCCTCTCGATCCATCAGATCCCGCAACTGCGCTATCGGCTCTCTCTCTCTCTCTCGCAGGTGATACTCCAATAGGTGCTACCTTAGTCGGCGCAGTTTCCAAAATCACGTCAACCACTATCTCAATTTCAATCTCACTAGACGACGGCTTCAATACCAGCTCAGGTAGACCCGTACACGGGATCACACGAGTGATAAGGGTATCCATCAGTCCCGGTGCCGCCGTAGGCACTTCATTCATAGTCCTTAGTAGCGCAATGCAACCACCACTCAACCTCTGACGTGCTCCAGCATCCTCTAAGAACACACTCCTCCTGACCAAGTCCACGGAGGGTCGTTGTTCTCTCTCGATAATCCATGATGGCAAAACGGAAAACACATCCTTATCCAACCATGCAACAACATCTCTAAACTGATATAGGACTGGCAACACTCCTCCATGTGTTATACATGATCAGGAACCTGATCCTCACGTGCATAAGCCAACAGTCTCCTCTTTGGCCCACACGAAGCTACCCCTGCTTCACTGAAGCACACACAAGCGGTGTCAGCAACAACAAGCTCTACATCCAATGACTATAAGGAAGACCACAACAGGTAAAATACAATCCATTATCTTGGTGCCTTCTAATCAGCTGTACAAGGTCATCCACTATAAGCTGGCAGCCAACACTCTATCTGCCTTAGTAATACAACTCTATCAGCTTACCGGTAAGTTCGATGAACCTCTTCATCCAAAAGGGGTAGTGGGGTGCCGTCGCACGCGGCAATTCCATGAGCGCTAATCTGGCATACACTGCCTGAAAATATCCTGCCTGTCCTTATGAAAAACATCGCCCCTTTCCGAGGTCACACTAAGGCGATGAAGGCGGCTCACCGCAATTGTCACACTCTTGACACTGCAACTGGTGCTTCAACTGCCGAGATCCTCCCGGTCTCTGTCTCCTCTCATTCAGATCAACCTCCAAGCCTTATCCTGGACGACAAGGGGTACACGGCTCAACCGTCGCAGAAACTCACTCCAGGTCATCAACTGCGCTCCCGGTGGTCCAACAGTACAAACTCGAAGCCTCCAACTCACGGCGTCCTTATCCAAAGGTGCATAATCAAGCGCCCTAAGGCTTCTCCTTGAAGAACAAATCCTCGCACCATTCTTCCGTAACAACGATCCAGTTCTCGGCCTCCCAAGGCTCCAAACTCTTCCCGAAATCTGCAGAGGATGGAACAGGATGAGGTACACAACCGATCGGCAATCTCTTGCTACACCTGCACTATCCACGGTGCGATCTGGGTCGAAATCCACGATGTCACGGCTGGAGGTACTACTGGCGATACCCCGGGAGATGCTCTCGGTCCAAGCATGCGCATCACGCGCTCCATGTTCTCTTCCAGCCGCCGCATCGCCTCAAACGTCGGGGCTACTTGGGCCTGTAACTCTCAATCTCACACTGCTCTGTCCATTCAGCCTCCCTCTGTTCGGGCCCCTCATCCAGGGTCAATCACGCCCTCGCTGCTGCACGGCGTCTCAGAAGCATCGAAAACCACTGCAACAGAACAAACATTAGGACCAAAACTCTCTCGACCCAATCAAGCGAAGGTCTAAAACATGTTACCCATACTAAAACATTATGTTGTCTGCAGCCAACATAATCATTTTTAGAGAAATAACATGTAAGTTCACTCACCCCAATCCTTTGGGGGAGGTACAGACTCAATCAGGACCCTCGCCAAAGTCTCGTCTCTCACGATAGTCATCCTACTGTCCAACCAAAAGCCTAGGGTCTCTAAGTCCTCAATGACCTACATCCTAGGCTCTGATACCACCTAAATCTGTCACGGCCCGAGGTCGAAACTGCGACTCGGGCTCGCCAACAGATCCGCCATCTGTACGGAAACTGCCGCACAGACGAAGCGTCTACCCTGCAAGTCAGATCTAGAGCTAAAAACATGTATCAGAGCTGAAATAAAACTAGAAGCTACATAAATCAACTGAACATCTGGATAAAATAAAAGTCCACTAGTACACAAATCCTCAAGGTACATAGTCTCACAAGAAAAAAACAAGTACTATCCTCACAAGTCTCTCAGAATGTCCAGTACAAAAGTGGAAACATAAATACACCGGGTACCTCTACCTCAGACTCTCAATGCTGGTAAGGAACTAATCGGCCGCGTCCTCACCTCGAACTGCTGTCTCCGCGCGAACCAAGCCGGAACAGCTGCCTCAAACCTGTCACCGCAGCGGGTGTGAGATCTACTGCAGAAGGCAGATCTCAGTGGGTACCGTCCCAATATCCACGGTATGCCCACTAAGTCTACTGGAGGCAAAACAGATAGGTATGCAGATAGATAGGTAGATAGATAAATAATGGTAAGCTGAATAGAAAACTACAGCTAGAAGGTCTCAATCATACGGCTCAAAAAGAAACTCTACCAATGATACGATATGCATATACTAGCACTGCTAATAATATGCCTCAAGTACTATGCTCAAGGGAAAAACTCATCAATGAACATGCTATGCCATCACTCTCTCAATGTCACCCAATCTCAATGACTGCCTCATAGGGTCCAGTCAAGCCTGCGCCAAACCTACTGCCACCTCATCCACACTGGGACGGGACTTACGTAGGGCGTCCCACACGGACTATCTCAAGCGAACTCTAGTGTATCAACTAGTCGCATCATCGCAGCCTCGTCAGGCTCGGTAACATCATCGCACCCGGGGCGTAGCTCGAGGGGAGCGACCCCACCGAACTCAAGTAACACAACTGTCTCACTGTCTCAAAGCGGCACATGCAGGCTATAGTCCACGATCAAACAGATCGGTACCTCAAGCTCAAAGCACAACTCAGTCGGAAAGAACCTCGACTAAATCAGGAATAGCCCAAACACTCTCACAGCTATGTCGGAGAACCCTCAACGACTCAATCTGATAATGCATGACCATGGCTGAGTCGGGAAACCTCCACGACTCGATCTGCCAGAACCCCAAATATCCTCAAAGCTAAGTGGGAGAACTACCTCCGCCACGAAATCATAAACACAACCCATGATCCCAACAAGGAAGAAGAACTCTCATGACACTAGAACTCGACAGACGATGCTCTAAAAATACCCTCGGCCCTCTGGCACGAGTACGCAATCAATTCGAACAATCTGGACCATTCATAATGTTCTAAATAATTAAAAACCCTTTTAAAGAAAATAGAGTTTATTTAAAACGGGGTACTAAAAATATATGAAGGTCCAGATGCAGCCTGAATCTCAATGAACATGCAGTCTAGTGTTAAATAACCTCTAGATCAAATTAAAAATATCCGGGGCTCGAGAATGTCATTCTACAATTTTCTAGGCAAGTATCAGATTTATCAATATATAATAAATCAGCAAATCATGATCAATATATGGTAAATAAGCTAAACATGATCAATATGCTTACAGAAGCATTAGAGGGCATTCCATAAATTTTGGAGAAATTCCAACCCACCTGGAACGCTTTCCGCAGGCAATTGCTGAAGTCGGTGAAGTGCCGGAACCTCGAATTGACGAAACCTCGAAAAATGCGCCGCACGCGCACACTGTTGTGTACTCGGAAAAATCCTCGGATGCTCCAATTAAATCCTTGAGTCATTACAAAATCCCACGCGCAATCAACAACTCTGCCAACATGCACTAAAACTCCAGCACGAAATACTAACAAGTTCATAATTAATAATTTAAATAATTCCTCCCAATCCAACAGTTAACTCCAATTAAACATATAAATTCAATAGACAACTCTGAAGCTCTAACCATCCACATACATCTTCTCCACACTCACAGCACAATAGTGGCTCTCCAACAGATTTCTCACATACACACAGCACAACACTCACCAATTTGTCCACTAATCCCCTTCACAAAAACCACCCCAAATTAGACACGCACACTCATATAAATTATTCTTGGAAGCTCCATTTATACACTCAATCAACTCCAATTGCACACCACTAATTAAAGTCCACATATACACAATCCCTTAATTCCAATAAATTTTAAATTGCTCCCAGCTTAATGAAAGTCCTCCATCCATCACATACTTAATTAAAAGTTCACAACACCACCAAGCACCCATGCACACGCACACACACACTTCCCTTAGCACCAAAACAGCTCTCATCAAGCTCACAGCCCAGTAACAATTCCCTACAGCACAAGAATAAATTAATGCTCTCTTAACCACAAAATTACATAAGAAAGTCACTTAATCACCAACACTTACAGCCCCCACATTACACACCCACAATCAGCACACACTAACAACTTACCTGATCAAACTCTCACAGCCCCAACAACATACAGGCTCTCATAACCCAATTATAAACAAATCCATTTTGCATACATGTAATTCCTTCACAAGTATCCCACAGCATACCTAAAACTCCTATGCACACTTACAAGCCCAAATTTACATAAATCTAATCCATCAAAGCAATCTGCACATTAATAAATAATTAAGTGCTCACTTATAATTATATGCACCCATAAGGAAAAAAATCACAAAGTCACAACCACATAACACTCTCCATGTCTCCTCTGCACACCCACACATGCACAAAGCCCATAACATGCAACCCACAATACACATAAAGCACTCAAATCCATCAAAACCATGCAAACCCAACACGCCAAGCCATCCAACTTCAGGCAAAACCCCGCGAGTCGCGCACACGATCTGGCTCCGCACGGCACCACGCCGAAAACCCGCACACTTGACGTCGTCCTGCGAGAGTAAAAAGGGGAAAAACCAAGTCAAAACAGCCCACAATCAACTACGCGGCACCCCGGGCAACCACAGTGTGACGCCCCACTTCCCAGGGGGTCACCCATCCTAGAACTACTCTAGCTCTAGCACGCTTAACTCTCATGTGTCTTGGATCTTGCTACCATCCAAAATGCTATAGCCGGGTTAGAGATTTTAGTCCTATTATATCATTTATATAGAGGACTAATCCAAATTCCGGGGGTGCCACATTCTCCCCCCCTTTAAGCCCTGACGTCCACGTCAGGCTCAAGCACACTCACAAGCACCAGGCGATGTGAGACTCGTCTCGTTAGCCTTAGCCGACCTTGTGGGGAGCTGCACTCCACCCACAACGGTCATTAGCCGGGGAGCCTCGCTCTACCCGCTATATAACCCTGGCTCAGCCGAGACTCATCTCACATTTCCGACTGGTGAATGGCTCTGATACCAACTGTGACGCCCCACTTCCCAGGGGGTCACCCATCCTAGAACTACTCTAGCTCTAGCACGCTTAACTCTCATGTTCCTCTTGGATCTTGCTACCATCCAAAATGCTATAGCCGGGTTAGAGATTTTAGTCCTATTATATCATTTATATAGAGGACTAATCCAAATTCCGGGGGTGTCACACACAGCCCGGCCGACGAAGAGCATGCGCGAAAAAGTGCCTCCACCGCAGCCGCTGCGCTGCCAGCAGCTGTCCGCGCGGCGCCGTGGGCCTACCGCACGGCCCCCAGGTGCGCAGCGCACGCCCGCGCCCTGCGCGCAGCGCGCGCCCGCGGCACCCCGCGCGCAGCGCGCGCCCTGCCGAGCGGCATTGCGCTGCACAGCGCCTAGCCGCGTAGCGCCCGAGGCTGGCTGCCGCTTGCCGCTTGCTGCTCCAACTATGGACAGCAAGCCCAACTCCACGAACAACAAGCCCTCCAAACCCAGCCAACACCAAGAAAACCAAACTCCAAAACAGGACTTACCATGCATGGTGGTCGGCGCATGCGTGCGCTCCGCTGCACGACTCGGCGTCAAGGAGGAAGTCCAACATCCAAAATCAACATCAAGAATCACCATCTCATCTCCTTCTTACTTCCTTTCTCTCCCTTCCATTCCTCTCCATCTCGTCTCTTTCCTCTTCTCTAACTCCTCTCATTACTCTGTTCCATCCCACTTTCTCTGTTACAGGTTGGAGGAGAGAAGGTGACAAGAAGAGTCTTAATTAGGGGTTACCTAATTAATGCAGTAGGTGGCAGCATTTAATGCTCCACAAAAGTAAAAATATCACACTCACCCCTTTAAATCTAAATCTCACTAATCCACTCACTTCTTCCTTCACTAACACACAACAAAACCAACTAATTCAACTAATTAAATTAATTAATTAATTAATTAATTAATCCATCAAAAGCCTCCGTCAACTCACTTTTTGCCTTCGGGGCCTCCGCACGGATTCGAAACCTCCCGAACTCCGCTGTAAACTGAAAATACACGTGCTCAAAGCTTTTTCCCCTCAAAAAGCCCAACCGTGGAGTCGGTGTGCTCGAACCAAAAACCGGCTCCAAAACTGCCAACTCCAACTCACTTTTTGCCCTCGGGTCGTCCGCGTCAGTCCGGAACCTCCCGAACTCCGCTGTAAACTCAAAGTATATATGTTCCAAGTATTTCCAAATTTCCTGCACTCCACTGTGAAGTCGGTATTCCCAAATCCAGTTCTCAAACGGCACACAATGCCCGGAAAAACCCGAATCAAGCTGGGGCTTCCGCGTTGATCCGAGTCGACCCAAACTCATCTGTAATCCAATATGGAACACGCTCGAGGCGATTTCTCCGCACCACGCCATCTTGCGAGGTCGGTGCGCTAACCAAAATTTTCGATACTCTACACTCTTCCCTCCTTAAAAAGGTTTCGTCCTCGAAACCAGAATATATCCATAACTCAGGAGGGTGATGCAAACAAACGGGGATAGCAGATCCCCCAACTCATCGACAGCTCTCAGGGGGTCATTCTCACTCACCATGATGGCTACACTGAACCCTCACCAAAGATAGATCTCGGCTGCAAAATTCCCTCACCACAAAAGAAAGACCTGCATCGGTTGCTTCAGATAGCTCAATTCCTCGTCCATCTCCAAAGAAGTGAAATACAAAGTATGCAAGGGGGGTCAAATACACTTCTTCCAGCCAAAAAACACTCGCGGATCAAACTCCCCGCGTAAATCTCGACTGATCGTATTCTTGCGGGTAGTGGCTTCCACAATTAAGGTTCCCAAATTCAAAACACTAAGCCTCCAATAGGCATAACTCCTTCGTTGCCCCTTAGCAACCAAAACACTCGAGTTTCGCAGATGCATTACTCGTAACAATTTATAGGGGAAGTAGTTCATCAACGGAAAATAATGCTCAATTTCCAAATCTCAAATCCCAAGTTCCAAAAGTGGCAACCACGATCGAAGACCTCATTCCAAGGTTGCATGCTCGCCTAACTAAGGCGTACTGACCAAAAAGTCCTTGCTGGAATAATTATATGCTATAAAACCAAACATACAATCCCAATACTCTGTCCACCGTCGTGGCTTCAATCAAGCTCTACCTGAGTATCCGAGTATTCCAGGTTTGAGGATCTAAGAATAACTCAATGTTCTCTCTATCACTGGCAATCATGCAAATCGATGCAACTCTAACTCCTCGAAGCTATACAGGCCCTGCCTAGTCCAAAACTTCTGACCTCTGTCCCTATCAAGGCTTAAGCTAAACTCCGAACGGCATCGCTCTTCGTTGGGCTCACTGTCACTCTCACAGTTGAAATCACATGGCCAACAACAAAACCTTCCGAAGTCAAAATACATACTCTCAAAATTTGACATCCAACTTCTTTTCTCTCGAAAATTGCAGCACTCACTCCAAGTGCTCCTCATGCTCTATGTTGCTTCGGAAATAACTCCAAATATAAACTAACCAACCAGTTCTGCACAAACAAACTCAACAACTGGTACGACAACTCGGTGCAGAGTTCAAACTTACGCCGATACAACTACCCGGTCCGAGTACCGCTGGAACACACAATTCCTCAATCCGAAAGGCGGAAGGGTCTCAGTCAATCCACTTGACCGTGCTGCAAGCTCAAACGCCCTTACCGGGTCCTGAACTCTCCCTGGGCACCGCCCTCAGCCATAAGGTTCCATAAGGCTACCCCTCTCACAAGGCATCTGCTGAAAAACAACCAAACCTGTCTATGCTCGAACCCTCCCCGAATCCTCACCGTTGTATCACCAACATGACACAGGGTCACACGGCCTCTCGATCCATCAGATCCCGCAACTGCGCTATCGGCTCTCTCTCTCTGTCTCGCAGGTGATACTCCAATAGGTGCTACCTTAGTCGGCGCAGTTTCCAAAATCACGTCAACCACTATCTCAATTTCAATCTCACTAGACGACGGCTTCAATACCAGCTCAGGTAGACCCGTACACGGGATCACACGAGTGATAAGGGTATCCATCAGTCCCGGTGCCGCCGTAGGCACTTCATTCATAGTCCTTAGCAGCGCAATGCAACCACCACTCAACCTCTGACGTGCTCCAGCATCCTCTAAGAACACACTCCTCCTGACCAAGTCCACGGAGGGTCGTTGTTCTCTCTCGATAATCCATGATGGCAAAACGGAAAACACATCCTTATCCAACCATGCAACAACATCTCTAAACTGATATAGGACTAGCAACACTCCTCCATGTGCTATACATGATCAGGAACCTGATCCTCACGTGCATAAGCCAACAGTCTCCTCTTTGGCCCACACGAAGCTACCCCTGCTTCACTGAAGCACACACAAGCGGTGTCAGCAACAACAAGCTCTACATCCAATGACTATAAGGAAGACCACAACAGGTAAAATACAATCCATTATCTTGGTGCCTTCTAATCAGCTGTACAAGGTCATCCACTATAAGCTGGCAGCCAACACTCTATCTGCCTTAGTAATACAACTCTATCAGCTTACCGGTAAGTTCGATGAACCTCTTCATCCAAAAGGGGTAGTGGGATGGCGTCGCACGCGGCAATTCCATGAGCACTAATCTGGCATACACTGCCTGAAAATATCCTGCCTGTCCTTATGAAAAACATCGCCCCTTTCCGAGGTCACACTAAGGCGATGAAGGCGGCTCACCGCAATTGTCACACTCTTGACACTGCAACTGGTGCTTCAACTGCCGAGATCCTCCCGGTCTCTGTCTCCTCTCATTCAGATCAACCTCCAAGCCTTATCCTGGACGACAAGGGGTACATGGCTCAACCGTCGCAGAAACTCACTCCAGGTCATCAACTGCGCTCCCGGTGGTCCAACAGTACAAACTCGAAGCCTCCAACTCACGGCGTCCTTATCCAAAGGTGCATAATCAAGCGCCCTAAGGCTTCTCCTTGAAGAACAAATCCTCGCACCATTCTTCCGTAACAACGATCCAGTTCTCGGCCTCCCAAGGCTCCAAACTCTTCCCGAAATCTGCAGAGGATGGAACAGGATGAGGTACACAACCGATCGGCAATCTCTTGCTACACCTGCACTATCCACGATGCGATCTGGGTCGAAATCCACGATGTCACGGCTGGAGGTACTACTGGCGATACCCCGGGAGATGCTCTCGGTCCAAGCATGCGCATCACGCGCTCCATGTTCTCTTCTAGCCGCCGCATCACCTCAAACGTCGGGGCTACTTGGGCCCATAACTCTCAATCTCACACTGCTCTGTCCATTCAGCCTCCCTCTGTTCGGGCCCCTCATCCAGTGTCAATCACGCCCTCGCTGCTGCACGGCGTCTCAGAAGCTTCGAAAACCACTGCAACAGAACAAACATTAGGACCAAAACTCTCTCGACCCAATCAAGCGAAGGTCTAAAACATGTTACCCATACTAAAACATTATGTTGTCTGCAGCCAACATAATCATTTTTAGAGAAATAACATGTAAGTTCACTCACCCCAATCCTTTGGGGGAGGTACAGACTCAATCAGGACCCTCGCCAAAGTCTCGTCTCTCACGATAGTCATCCTACTGTCCAACCAAAAGCCTAGGGTCTCTAAGTCCTCAATGACCTACATCCTAGGCTCTGATACCACCTAAATCTGTCACGCCCCGAGGTCGAAACTGCGACTCGGGCTCGCTAACAGATCCGCCATCTGTACGGAAACTGCCGCACAGACGAAGCGTCTACCCTGCAAGTCAGATCTAGAGCTAAAAACATGTATCAGAGCTGAAATAAAACTAGAAGCTACATAAATCAACTGAACATCTGGATAAAATAAAAGTCCACTAGTACACAAATCCTCAAGGTACATAGTCTCACAAGAAAAAAACAAGTACTATCCTCACAAGTCTCTCAGAATGTCCAGTACAAAAGTGGAAACATAAATACACCGGGTACCTCTACCTCAGACTCTCAATGCTGGTAAGGAACTAATCGGCCGCGTCCTCACCTCGAACTGCTCTCTCCGCACGAACCAAGCCGGAACAGCTGCCTCAAACCTGTCACCGCAGCGGGTGTGAGATCTACTGCAGAAGGCAGATCTCAGTGGGTACCGTCCCAATATCCACGGTATGCCCACTAAGTCTACTGGAGGCAAAACAGATAGGTATGCAGATAGATAGGTAGATAGATAAATAATGGTAAGCTGAATAGAAAACTACAGCTAGAAGGTCTCAATCATACGGCTCAAAAAGAAACTCTACCAATGATACGATATGCATATACTAGCACTGCTAATAATATGCCTCAAGTACTATGCTCAAGGGAAAAACTCATCAATGAACATGCTATGCCATCACTCTCTCAATGTCACCCAATCTCAATGACTGCCTCATAGGGTCCAGTCAAGCCTACGCCAAACCTACTGCCACCTCATCCACACTGGGACGGGACTTACGTAGGGCGTCCCACACGGACTATCTCAAGCGAACTCTAGTGTATCAACTAGTCGCATCATCGCAGCCTCGTCAGGCTCGGTAACATCATCGCACCCTGGGCGTATGTCACGCCCCGGGGGTTCGTTTTAGCGGAAACGGTTCACAGAAGTCGAACATTTGACGTATAAGAAATTTTTTTTTTTTTTTTTTTTTTGATAAAAGAAAACCTTTATTCCCCGGCGCATGCCCAGACCCGCCGCATATACAGAATCTCTCTGCAAACGGACAGAGTCTCCTCTGTATATGCACGGCGTAGCGTTTAGTACAAGTTCCAACACAACCAACCATTCAATCACAATAGTCACTAACACACAACTAGGTACCATAATTTATTAAAATGCACGGCCGATCAGTTTGAAAGGATAAATCCACAGTCGTTGAAAAAGCGCCTACCCGGCACTCAGATTTTGAAAACGCATTTCGAAAACAGCATAAATCCACAGGGTTTGAAAACAGTGCCCACACGACACTCGGGTTTTGAAATTCATTTTCGCAATCCATAAAATCCACAGGGTTTTGAAATCGGTGCCCACACGACACTTAAATTTTAAAAACGGTTTTCGCAGTCTTTTCTTTGGTTTTGTTTTTCTTTTTTTTTCAAACGGCCAACAGGAACAAAGGGAAAATAAATGCATAAGAAGAGAACCAAAAGTAAACCATGCCGACATCCACACCGACCCCACGAGGGTATCGAGAACCTCACAAATAACTACAAACGTAAATGAAATGTAAAAATGAAAGAGGAAATACAGTCCAGGGTCCCCAGCGACCCAGAAGCTCCTGCCCCGTCCTCACCGTCGCCTACCGCTCCCCCCGTCTGGACCCTGTCACGATATGGGAAGTCAGTGACGAATAATAACAATAGAGCAGGAAAAGTAGTAAATCAAACCGTAAAGCAAACCGGAGTAACCACCCTCCCAAGCGTGGAGAGATAACCTGTGCCCCTGTATCCTGCAATACCCGGCCCCATCGGACAACTAAACCGGCGGGCCGTACCGTACCTGTAATACCTGGCCCTGTCGGACAACTAAACCGACGGGCCGTGCCGTACCTGTAACAAACCCGACCACGTCGGACAACTAAACCGACGGGTCGAACCGTACCTGCAAAAACCCGACCACGTCGGACAACTAAACCGACGGGTCGCACCGCTCGCACCTCGGCGCCTCAAACCCCACAACTAATAAGGGGCCCCACTACGTCACCTCGTGGGTATACACGGGTCATAGACCACTTTTTCGGAAAAGCGCACCCTTTGCGGTGGCCAAACCGCGGGTGCGCGTGCTGCAGCCTCGAGCCAAGTAACCATAACCACCATCATGTTAGCATCATAATATATAACAAAAGTAAAACGGCAACATGTATAATTAAAAGTAAAACAGCAACATGTGTGATCGAAGGTAACCCGCTAACATGCATACTCAACAATAACCACAAGGAACACCATGTTAGCACAATTAGACATTTATTTTAAACAAGATACAATTGCCGACAACCCGACGCCGAATCCCAAACCAGACCCCACAATAATGAACCAGTACCCAAACGTAACCAACAATAGTGAGCCAAGCACACACCACACGATAATCATGACAGTAACGAAAATGGGCAATAAAGGGGTTCTAAGGCTGTACCCACCTGAAACGCGAAGGAGAAGGTTTGCTGAACTCCCGCTAAAACACTCCCACCCTGTGCCCGAAAAAGTTACAGTAAGTAATAATGTTAAAAACATCGTCGCGGTCAAAAACACTCAAAAACGGGGCGAAACGGGCCAAAAACGGAGCTTCTGGGCTCAAAAGCTGAAGGCTGGTGCACGGTCCAGGCGTGGACCGGGTCTGCGGCCAAGGGTGGCGGCCCTCACAGGCCGGGCGCACACTGTGCGGTGAACCGCCCCATCCTGGGCCGGGCCGCGCACGGCAGAAGGCGCGCGCCGGGTTCATCGCTTCCCAGCCGCGGCGCAGCACCGGGCGCACACTGTGCGGTGAACCGCGCTTGCGGGCCGGGCCGGCGCACGCAACCGTGCACCGGGTCTGCGCCCCCAGGCCGCGGGGCGTGCGCCGGGTGCACGCCCGGCGTGTGGACCGCGCACTTGCGGCCTGGTCTGGCGCACGCAGCTGTGCGCCGGGTTCACGCCCGCAGGTGGCCGAGCCGTGCGCCGGGTGCACGATCGGCCGGTGGACCGCGGCTGAGGGAGCCGTACGGGATGAACAGTAGGTTTCCCGTCTTCGCGTTATCTCTCCGTTTTCGCTCCCGTTTCGCGATTTCTTCTCCGTTTTCGCTCCCGTGCGACACCGGCGATGACCCCGCGAACACGGTAACGGCGGCGGCAGCCTCCCGTTTAACAACGGCGGCGGCGGCCTCCCACTTAGCACCAAACTCGTCTCAAACGCGATACGACAACAAGGAAAACCTCCAACCGAAGAGGAACGGAAAGGTCCAAACCGCTCACCTCGTTTTCGCTGGTAAGGGAGGAAGAAGGAGGATCGTCCCGCTCTCGTTCGCCGGGTTCCGCAGGGCGTGCGATCGTTCTTCCTTCTCTTCGTCTTGCCGCCTCGGTTCCTCACGCCTAACGTCGGATGGTGGAAAGAAGGTAGGAGGAGGGTTTGGGTTTCTCCCGCACTCATCAGAAGAGCCCTAACGCACGAACCCAAAGGAACGAGAAGTAGGGAAAATAATTTAAATCCCCAAAATCAAAACTTAAACGATCGGGTGAAAACCAGCGGTCCCAAAAATTACCTCGAAAAACGTGCCGATCGCCCGCACGCCTTTCGATGCACCCGAAACCGCTAAAAACTTCGAAAAAATATTCTGGGAGGTCCCGGAGTCCGAATTCAAATCCGATCGCACCGCCGCTCATCATTTTGCGGCCCCTACCACCTAAAAATATCCACAAACCCCGACGATCAGCCCAAAAATTCTCGAATTTCAATCCCCTTCTCTAACAACTAAGCAGATTCAGTTAAGACCAAAACGGAAAACTGGAAGGTTGAGGTACTACAAAATAAATAAAACAACCCACTGACAGAAATAAGATGAGACGTCCGATCGTAGAAGTATCCAGTCCGATCACCTCGAAAAGTGTGCCGGCCACTTAGCACGGATTCTACTGCACCACTCGAAAGCAAACGCTTTGACCCCCATTCCGGGAGATCCGTAATTCGGAATTCGAATTCGATCGCTTTGCCATTCTCCGTTTTCCGAGCTCAAACACAAAAAAATACCCGCAGTCCAGGCCGGTCCATTGCAGAAAACACCGTGAACAGTTTTCCCAACACTCCCGTCATGAAAAGAAGGTATACAAAGGTATTGGAACGCCAGGACTCTACATCACTCACCACTTAAAAGAAGTTTCGTCCTCGAAACTTGATCCTGGCCCGCGATGAATAAATCTGGGCAGCACTCGCTCATCTTCGACTCCAGTTCCCGAGTCACTTCACGTTCTTCCTGGTTGCTCCACCGCACCTTCACATAGGGGATCGTCCGGTTGCGCAATCCCTTTTTGTCCTCTCGTGCTAAGATCCGCACCGGTGTTCCGTCGAAGCTCAGGTCCTCTCTAAGTTCAAAAGCAGTGACCATCCATCACCCAAATCAAGTACGCAGGCTCGGAGCGCATCATCGAGAATTCTGGTTCACTTGTTCGGACTGTCCGTCGGTCTGGAGGTGAAAAGCCGTGCTGATGTGTGGTTTAGTCTCTAGGGCTCATTGTAGACTTTGCCAAAGGCTCGACACCAGCCGAGTGTCTCTAGTCCACGTCGTACGGGTGGGTGGAAGGAGAGTCGATTTCGTCCGTCGATCCACTGTGACTCACACTGCATCGTGCTCTTGATGCGACGCAGAAAACCCATGACGAATTCCATGCTGATTTGCTCCCATTTCCATTCTGGTACCGGTAGAGATTGTAGTTTTCCCTGCTGGGCGCTGAAGTTCGAACTTTACTTGTTAACCATCTAGACAGCGAGCAGTGAACAGTGTTACATCCCCCTTTGGTTTAGTCCACCAAAAATTTTGCTTGAGGTCCTTGTACATCTTCGTGTCACCTGGATGCGCCGCATAGGGAGCGCAGTGCGCCTCTGATAGTATCTCTTTCTTCAACTCTGGCAGCTCGGGCACGCAATCTCGCCCTCGAAACGTACTGTGTCGTTCGCACTCGCCGAAAAGTCGCTCGTGTGGTCCGGGGGTCTTGTCTCGAATAAACTGTATCCGCGCACCCATTTTCTAACCTTCTAGGGTTTCTCTAAGAGGGTTGGCTTGACCATCAAGGACAAAAGTCGCGCGACAATACCTGTCCTGCTGAGTGCTCGTGCTCATCGGTTTCCCCCCTCGATTTGACCCTTCCTGCTCCAAACATCCGCTACTACACTGCCCTTCCCGGGGTGATACTGAATGGACAAGCCGAGTCCTTCAGTAACTTCAGCCAATGTTTCTGCCGCAAAAGTCAAATCCTTCTATGTGAACAAAACTTAGGACTCTGGCGATCCGAAAGCACATTGCGATGAACTCCAAACGGTGGTGTCTCCAAAGCTTTAAAACGAAAACAACTGCTGCCAGTTCCGGATCGTATGTCGGGCAGTTCCGCTCACATTCTCTGTGATTCCCGTTGCTGACACAACGTGCCCCAAAAAGTCCACTTCGCGAAGTCAGAACTCACATTCTCGAACTTAGCAAACAGCTTCCGGTCCCTGAGATTCCGGAGAAAAAATCCGTAAGTGCGCCTCGCAATCGATTAGAGAGGTCGTCAATCCCGGACTCGTTCTTTACTGCAACCTTGTTTATCTCCCGGTAGTCGTTGCGTAGACGTAGGCTCCCGTTCTTCTTTCGCACGAAGAGCCCGGGTGTGCCCCAAGACGACACACTCGGTCTGGTGAACCCTTTAAGGTCTAAAACAACTAACCCGACGACAAGGAAAACTAACCACACTAACGCCCTCACAAGGCTCCAAGAGGTGCCAACAAAATAGGCTGGGTTATTAACTATCCGAAATTTTCCCCCAAAAACAACGAACTCCCCTGTCACCCACACGGACCACTCCCCTACGTCACCAACACGGGCCACTTCCACCCGTCACCAGCACTGGCCACAAGCTCGGAGCATAACCACCATCCCGGACCACTCGTTCCGACTATCCATCCTACCGAGGCGACGGTCAAGACTAACGTTAGGTTTCAGCTCTAAGACCTACCACAAGGTCTACCCTACAAAAAGGGCTGCGTACAGGGCCTCCTAGCCGAAGGTGACCAGTACTAAAACTCCGAGTAGTCGCCAGATCCCCCCCCTTGACTCACACCAGCCCCAAAAGATCACAATCCACAACGCTCCCAACCAAGCCTCAAGGCTATGCGTTAGTCATAGGAAGCTGGCGACAAAACCCACAAGGTAAGGTTCTACTTCCGTCCTGGCACCGACGGGGTGCGACGCTCCAAAACGCAACTAGCTCTCGGTCCCAAACCGTTGCCCCACCAAGCACCGGGCATCTAATCAAGCGGCAACTTCTAGGCCAACACTGACATTCCCAACTAGAAGAAAATCTAAGCTCTAGGTCCGTTCTGCAAAGATCTCCAGGTACTGAAGACTATCCATCTGAAATCTAAGGGTCGGAAGAAGACAAACAACGAAAACAGCGAGAAGAACCGTGTCAAAAGTTGCCTAGGTTCACTAAACGCACTCGAGGGATCACACGCCAACCCACCAGCAGGACAACCGAACCGACGCACTTGTGCAGAAAACAGAAACCCAACCCAAAGCTTTACCACCACAACCCCACTAAAAAGAGCCACCCGTGAACCCAACACGACGATCTCTACAACCAATCGCAGTGGTTACGGTGAAAAGCCGAACTATGGGTAACGATCATAGGGGAGGAATCCTCATTCCCACCAGTACCTAGCCCATGGTGCAAAAGGAATCGACCGACTACCCGCTGTAACTTAACACCAGGAAACCCAGAAGGTACAAGTTTAGACAAACAGCTATCCGGTTACCCATGGCCGACAGACGGCCAACAAACCAACAACCACCGGTGGGTTGTGCTACCACCCGAGCCATAAAGAGAAAAGAACTCGATAGTCCCCGCACTCTCGCATTTGTTGCCGCAGGAGCTAGTTTTTCGTGGCCGTCGACGTCGTCGTATCTGCCTCCGCGTCCCCGGCCGATGATCTGGTACGGGCCATATCTGTACACACACAACAAGAGTCAGCCCTAGACTTCACTTACAAAACAACGAACCACCTAGCGAGAGAAAAGGACTCGGACTCTTCCCCCCCTCGATCACTCGCGTTCTACCTTCCTATGCCCTACCCATTTCATTCACCTGTAGGCAAGTGAGGTATCCCCACGGATGTCGGCATTAACTGTTGTGATTGAAAGAACCGCTCTGATACCATCTTAATCTGTCACGCCCCGGGGGTTCGTTTTAGCGGAAACGGTTCACAGAAGTCGAACATTTGACGTATAAGAAATTTTTTTTTTTTTTTTTTTTGATAAAAGAAAACCTTTATTCCCCGGCGCATGCCCAGACCCGCCGCATATACAGAATCTCTCTGCAAACGGACAGAGTCTCCTCTGTATATGCACGGCGTAGCGTTTAGTACAAGTTCCAACACAACCAACCATTCAATCACAACAGTCACTAACACACAACTAGGTACCATAATTTATTAAAATGCACGGCCGATCAGTTTGAAAGGATAAATCCACAGTCGTTGAAAAAGCGCCTACCCGGCACTCAGATTTTGAAAACGCATTTCGAAAACAGCATAAATCCACAGGGTTTGAAAACAGTGCCCACACGACACTCGGGTTTTGAAATTCATTTTCGCAATCCATAAAATCCACAGGGTTTTGAAATCGGTGCCCACACGACACTTAAATTTTAAAAACGGTTTTCGCAGTCTTTTCTTTGGTTTTGTTTTTCTTTTTTTTTTTCAAACGGCCAACAGGAACAAAGGGAAAATAAATGCATAAGAAGAGAACCAAAAGTAAACCATGCCGACATCCACACCGACCCCACGAGGGTATCGAGAACCTCACAAATAACTACAAACGTAAATGAAATGTAAAAATGAAAGAGGAAATACAGTCCAGGGTCCCCAGCGACCCAGAAGCTCCTGCCCCGTCCTCACCGTCGCCTACAGCTCCCCCCGTCTGGACCCTGTCACGATATGGGAAGTCAGTGACGAATAATAACAATAGAGCAGGAAAAGTAGTAAATCAAACCGTAAAGCAAACCGGAGTAACCACCCTCCCAAGCGTGGAGAGATAACCTGTGCCCCTGTATCCTGCAATACCCGGCCCCGTCGGACAACTAAACCGGCGGGCCGTACCGTACCTGTAATACCTGGCCCCGTCGGACAACTAAACCGACGGGCCGTGCCGTACCTGTAACAAACCCGACCACGTCGGACAACTAAACCGACGGGTCGCACCGTACCTGCAAAAACCCGACCACGTCGGACAACTAAACCGACGGGACGCACCGCTCGCACCTCGGCGCCTCAAACCCCACAACTAATAAGGGGCCCCACTACTTCACCTCGTGGGTATACACGGGTCATAGACCACTTTTTCGGAAAAGCGCACCCTTTGCGGTGGCCAAACCGCGGGTGCGCGTGCTGCAGCCTCGAGCCAAGTAACCATAACCACCATCATGTTAGCATCATAATATATAACAAAAGTAAAACGGCAACATGTATAATTAAAAGTAAAACAGCAACATGTGTGATCGAAGGTAACCCGCTAACATGCATACTCAACAATAACCACAAGGAACACCATGTTAGCACAATTAGATATTTATTTTAAACAAGATACAATTGCCGACAACCCGACGCCGAATCCCAAACCAGACCCCACAATAATGAACCAGTACCCAAACGTAACCAACAATAGTGAGCCGAGCACACACCACACGATAATCATGACAGTAACGAAAATGGGCAATAAAGGGGTTCTAAGGCTGTACCCACCTGAAACGCGAAGGAGAAGGTTTGCTGAACTCCCGCTAAAACACTCCCACCCTGTGCCCGAAAAAGTTACAGTAAGTAATAATGTTAAAAACATCGTCGCGGTCAAAAACACTCAAAAACGGGGCGAAACGGGCCAAAAACGGAGCTTATGGGCTCAAAAGCTGAAGGCTGGTGCACGGTCCAGGCGTGGACCGGGTCTGCGGCCAAGGGTGGCGGCCCTCACAGGCCGGGCGCACACTGTGCGGTGAACCGCCCCATCCTGGGCCGGGCCGCGCACGGCAGAAAGGCGCGCGCCGGGTTCATCGCTTCCCAGCCGCGGCGCAGCACCGGGCGCACACTGTGCGGTGAACCGCGCTTGCGGGCCGGGCCGGCGCACGCAACCGTGCACCGGGTCTGCGCCCCCAGGCCGCGGGGCGTGCGCCGGGTGCACGCCCGGCGTGTGGACCGCGCACTTGCGGCCCGGTCTGGCGCACGCAGCTGTGCGCCGGGTTCACGCCCGCAGGTGGCCGAGCCGTGCGCCGGGTGCACGATCGGCCGGTGGACCGCGGCTGAGGGAGCCGTACGGGATGAACAGTAGGTTTCCCGTCTTCGCGTTATCTCTCCGTTTTCGCTCCCGTTTCGCGATTTCTTCTCCGTTTTCGCTCCCGTGCGACACCGGCGATGACCCCGCGAACACGGTAACGGCGGCGGCAGCCTCCCGTTTAACAACGGCGGCGGCGGCCTCCCACTTAGCACCAAACTCGTCTCAAACGCGATACGACAACAAGGAAAACCTCCAACCGAAGAGGAACGGAAAGGTCCAAACCGCTCACCTCGTTTTCGCTGGTAAGGGAGGAAGAAGGAGGATCGTCCCGCTCTCGTTCGCCGGGTTCCGCAGGGCGTGCGATCGTTCTTCCTTCTCTTCGTCTTGCCGCCTCGGTTCCTCACGCCTAACGTCGGATGGTGGAAAGAAGGTAGGAGGAGGGTTTGGGTTTCTCCCGCACTCATCAGAAGAGCCCTAACGCACGAACCCAAAGGAACGAGAAGTAGGGAAAATAATTTAAATCCCCCAAAATCAAAACTTAAACGATCGGGTGAAAACCAGCGGTCCCAAAAATTACCTCGAAAAACGTGCCGATCGCCCGCACGCCTTTCGATGCACCCGAAACCGCTAAAAACTTCGAAGAAAATATTCTGGGAGGTCCCGGAGTCCGAATTCAAATCCGATCGCACCGCCACTCATCATTTTGCGGCCCCTACCACCTAAAAATATCCACAAACCCCGACGATCAGCCCAAAAATTCTCGAATTTCAATCCCCTTCTCTAACAACTAAGCAGATTCAGTTAAGACCAAAACGGAAAACTGGAAGGTTGAGGTACTACAAAATAAATAAAACAACCCACTGACAGAAATAAGATGAGACGTCCGATCGTAGAAGTATCCAGTCCGATCACCTCGAAAAGTGTGCCGGCCACTTAGCACGGATTCTACTGCACCACTCGAAAGCAAACGCTTTGACCCCCATTCCGGGAGATCCGTAATTCGGAATTCGAATTCGATCGCTTTGCCATTCTCCGTTTTCCGAGCTCAAACACAGAAAAATACCCGCAGTCCAGGCCGGTCCATTGCAGAAAACACCGTGAACAGTTTTCCCAACACTCCCGTCATGAAAAGAAGGTATACAAAGGTATTGGAACGCTAGGACTCTACAGCGTAGCTCGAGGGGAGCGACCCCACCGAACTCAAGTAACACAACTGTCTCACTGTCTCAAAGCGGCACATGCAGGCTATAGTCCACGATCAAACAGATCGGTACCTCAAGCTCAAAGCACAACTCAGTCGGAAAGAACCTCGACTAAATCAGGAATAGCCCAAACACTCTCACAGCTATGTCGGAGAACCCTCAACGACTCAATCTGATAATGCATGACCATGGCTGAGTCGGGAAACCTCCACGACTCGATCTGCCAGAACCCCAAATATCCTCAAAGCTAAGTGGGAGAACTACCTCCGCCACGAAATCATAAACACAACCCATGATCCCAACAAGGAAGAAGAACTCTCATGACACTAGAACTCGACAGACGATGCTCTAAAAATACCCTCGGCCCTCTGGCACGAGTACGCAATCAATTCGAACAATCTGGACCATTCATAATGTTCTAAATAATTAAAAACCCTTTTAAAGAAAATAGAGTTTATTTAAAACGGGGTACTAAAAATATATGAAGGTCCAGATGCAGCCTGAATCTCAATGAACATGCAGTCTAGTGTTAAATAACCTCTAGATCAAATTAAAAATATCCGGGGCTCGAGAATGTCATTCTACAATTTTCTAGGCAAGTATCAGATTTATCAATATATAATAAATCAGCAAATCATGATCAATATATGGTAAATAAGCTAAACATTATCAATATGCTTACAGAAGCATTAGAGGGCATTCCATAAATTTTGGAGAAATTCCAACCCACCTGGAACGCTTTCCGCAGGCAATTGCTGAAGTCGGTGAAGTGCCGGAACCTCGAATTGACGAAACCTCGAAAAATGCGCCGCACGCGCACACTGTTGTGTACTCGGAAAAATCCTCGGATGCTCCAATTAAATCCTTGAGTCATTACAAAATCCCACGCGCAATCAACAACTCTGCCAACATGCACTAAAACTCCAGCACGAAATACTAACAAGTTCATAATTAATAATTTAAATAATTCCTCCCAATCCAACAGTTAACTCCAATTAAACATATAAATTCAATAGACAACTCTGAAGCTCTAACCATCCACATACATCTTCTCCACACTCACAGCACAATAGTGGCTCTCCAACAGATTTCTCACATACACACAGCACAACACTCACCAATTTGTCCACTAATCCTCTTCACAAAAACCACCCCAAATTAGACACGCACACTCATATAAATTATTCTTGGAAGCTCCATTTATACACTCAATCAACTCCAATTGCACACCACTAATTAAAGTCCACATATACACAATCCCTTAATTCCAATAAATTTTAAATTGCTCCCAGCTTAATGAAAGTCCTCCATCCATCACATACTTAATTAAAAGTTCACAACACCACCAAGCACCCATGCACACGCACACACACACTTCCCTTAGCACCAAAACAGCTCTCATCAAGCTCACAGCCCAGTAACAATTCCCTACAGCACAAGAATAAATTAATGCTCTCTTAACCACAAAATTACATAAGAAAGTCACTTAATCACCAACACTTACAGCCCCCACATTACACACCCACAATCAGCACACACTAACAACTTACCTGATCAAACTCTCACAGCCCCAACAACATACAGGCTCTCATAACCCAATTATAAACAAATCCATTTTGCATACATGTAATTCCTTCACAAGTATCCCACAGCATACCTAAAACTCCTATGCACACTTACAAGCCCAAATTTACATAAATCTAATCCATCAAAGCAATCTGCACATTAATAAATAATTAAGTGCTCACTTATAATTATATGCACCCATAAGGAAAAAAATCACAAAGTCACAACCACATAACACTCTCCATGTCTCCTCTGCACACCCACACATGCACAAAGCCCATAACATGGAACCCACAATACACATAAAGCACTCAAATCCATCAAAACCATGCAAACCCAACACGCCAAGCCATCCAACTTCAGGCAAAACCCCGCGAGTCGCGCACACGATCTGGCTCCGCACGGCACCACGCCGAAAACCCGCACACTTGACGTCGTCCTGCGAGAGTAAAAAGGGGAAAAACCAAGTCAAAACAGCCCACAATCAACTACGCGGCACCCCGGGCAACCACAGTGTGACGCCCCACTTCCCAGGGGGTCACCCATCCTAGAACTACTCTAGCTCTAGCACGCTTAACTCTCATGTTCCTCTTGGATCTTGCTACCATCCAAAATGCTATAGCCGGGTTAGAGATTTTAGTCCTATTATATCATTTATATAGAGGACTAATCCAAATTCCGGGGGTGTCACATTCTCCCCCCCTTTAAGCCCTGACGTCCACGTCAGGCTCAAGCACACTCACAAGCACCAGGCGATGTGAGACTCGTCTCGCTAGCCTTAGCCGACCTTGTGGGGAGCTGCACTCCACCCACAACGGTCATTAGCCGGGGAGCCTCGCTCTACCCGCTATATAACCCTGGCTCAGCCGAGACTCATCTCACATTTCCGGCTGGTGAATGACTCTGATACCAACTGTGACGCCCCACTTCCCAGGGGGTCACCCATCCTAGAACTACTCTAGCTCTAGCACGCTTAACTCTCATGTTCCTCTTGGATCTTGCTACCATCCAAAATGCTATAGCCGGGTTAGAGATTTTAGTCCTATTATATCATTTATATAGAGGACTAATCCAAATTCCGGGGGTGTCACACACAGCCCGGCCGACGAAAAGCATGCGCGAAAAAGTGCCTCCACCGCAGCCGCTGCGCTGCCAGCAGCTGTCCGCGCGGCGCCGTGGGCCTGCCGCGCGGCCCCCAGGTACGCAGCGCACGCCCGCGCCCTGCGCGCAGCGCGCGCCCGCGGCGCCCCGCGCGCAGCGCGCGCCCTGCCGTGCGGCGTTGCGCTGCACAGCGCCTAGCCGCGTAGCGCCCGAGGCTGGCTGCCGCTTGCCGCTTGCTGCTCCAACTATGGACAGCAAGCCCAACTCCACGAACAACAAGCCCTCCAAACCCAGCCAACACCAAGAAAACCAAACTCCAAAACAGGACTTACCATGCATGGTGGTCGGCGCATGCGTGCGCTCCGCTGCACGACTCGGCGTCAAGGAGGAAGTCCAACATCCAAAATCACCCTCAAGAATCACCATCTCATCTCCTTCTTACTTCCTTTCTCTCCCTTCCATTCCTCTCCATCTCGTCTCTTTCCTCTTCTCTAACTCCTCTCATTACTCTGTTCCATCCCACTTTCTCTGTTACAGGTTGGAGGAGAGAAGGTGACAAGAAGAGTCTTAATTAGGGGTTACCTAATTAATGCAGTAGGTGGCAGCATTTAATGCTCCACAAAAGTAAAAATATCACACTCACCCCTTTAAATCTAAATCTCACTAATCCACTCACTTCTTCCTTCACTAACACACAACAAAACCAACTAATTCAACTAATTAAATTAATTAATTAATTAATTAATTAATCCATCAAAAGCCTCCGTCAACTCACTTTTTGCCTTCGGGGCCTCCGCACGGATTCGAAACCTCCCGAACTCCGCTGTAAACTGAAAATACACGTGCTCAAAGCTTTTTCTCCTCAAAAAGCCCAACCGTGGAGTCGGTGTGCTCGAACCAAAAACCGGCTCCAAAACTGCCAACTCCAACTCACTTTTTGCCCTCGGGTCGTCCGCGTCAGTCCGGAACCTTCCGAACTCCGCTGTAAACTCAAAGTATACCTGTTCCAAGTATTTCCAAATTTCCTGCACTCCACTGTGAAGTCGGTATTCCCAAATCCAGTTCTCAAACGGCACACAATGCCCGGAAAAACCCGAATCAAGCTGGGGCTTCCGCGTTGATCCGAGTCGACCCGAACTCATCTGTAATCCAATATGGAACACGCTCGAGGCGATTTCTCCGCACCACGCCATCTTGCGACGTCGGTGCGCTAACCAAAATTTTCGGTACTCTACACAGCGCCACTTCGGGAGTAGACCAAGATATCATCAAAGAATACTACTACGAATCGATCCAAGTATGGTCGGAAGATCCGGTTCATTAAATCCATGAATGCGGCAGGGGCATTAGTTAGTCCAAAAGGCATAACTGTAAATTCATAATGCCCGTACCATGACCTAAATGCCGTTTTAGGTATATCCTCGGCCTTCACCTTCCACTGGTGGTAACCGGACTGCAAATCTATCTCGGAAAAGACACAAGACCCTTGCAGCTGATCGAAAAGATCGTCAATGCGCGGCAAAGGGTACTTATTCTTGATGGTCACTTTATTTAATTCTCTATAGTCCACATACAGTCGAAGTGACCCATCTTTCTTCTTCACGAATAGCACCGGCGTTCCCCAAGGCGACACACTCGGTATAATAAAACCCTTGTCCATCAAACCCTGGAGTTGCGCCTTAAGCTCTCGCAACTCGGTCGGTGCCATCCGGTAAGGAGCCTTAAAGATTGGCGCAGTTCCTAGAACTACGTCAATCACGAACTCAATCTCCCTATCTGGCAGCATGCTAGTCAGCTCAGGTGGGAAAACATCCGGGAACTCGCGGGCAATGGGGATATCCTCGAGTCCCGGCGCCACCGTAGGCCCCTCAACGACACTAGCCAAAAAGGCTACACATCCTCGACGGATCATTTGCCTCGCTCGGGAAGTTGAAACCATAGAGGCAAAGAAAGCACTCTGACATCCCCGGTATACTAATATTTTCTGGTCTGGCTCTCTAAAAGTGACGGTCCTTGCGGCACAATCAATAGTCGCAAAATACCGAGCCAGCCAGTCCATCCCGAGGACCACATCGAAGTCCTTCAGTTGACTCAGGTCCAATAGGTCTACTGGCATAATCCAGGACTCGATCTAAATCGGGCGGGGCTAACAGCACTCCTCCATGTGCAGAGTTCAATCGGGAATCTACACCTTCCTTGCACAAGGTGAGAGTCCTATTTCTAACCCTATGCAATGATGCACGTTCTCTACAAATAAAAGAGATGCCCCTATATAAACGAGGTACGAGTCCTTATGCCAGAAAGTAAATCATACCTGCTTCTTCTCGGTCAGCTATAGTGGAATCCTCCGCCAGTGCTAAGTCATCCTAACTGCTCGACAATGGCTGTCTCTCTCCAGAAGGGCGGGGGAATGAAACTTGATCTACTTGAAGGTCTGTCGGTGAAGCTCCCGTCGTAGCTGGGAAGTGGTAGGGACAAACGCCGAAGTAGGTGCCACGGTTATCTCCGAAGGGCACGTAACTCGTAGGTGCCCAGGCTGTCCACACAGGTAGCAACGTCCCCACCGTTGATTACAAGTACTAGGAAAATGATGATCTCCACAAAAGATACAACTTTCAGGAACTCGCAACTGCCGTGACTGCTGGTGAGATGAAGAAGGAGTAGATGCTGAAGAAGGAGCCATCGATGGCGCATAAGGGCAAGTAGCTCGGACGTGGCCAGACTGTCCACACCGATAACAGCGGCCAAACCTCAGATCACAAGTATCATAAGCATGCTGTCCCTGGCAGAAAATACACTTGTCGCGAAGCCGTGGCCGTCTCCGAGAACTGACCTGTCCATCAACATCCGGGGCTGGGCATTTTCTCTTAAAACGCCGTTTAGGAGCCCTAGCCCTCTTCTCGACTGCCGGATCACTCCGCTGCGCCAACAGCTGCTCCAAGCGCTGGTCCTGTCGAAAGCTCCTCGCCACCAACTGGGTCACCAAGGCCCGCAGTTCTCCTAGTTCGGCAGATACTGCCTGCTCGGGCTCCTCAGAAGGGGTGGGAATACCCCCGGCGGAAATACGACGAAGGGGCGACATACTGTCACCAGAAGCCACAAATCAGGAAAACAAAACCCCACACGACCCAATCTAACGAAAGTCAAAGACATTCCCCTATTTCTGTGACTTTATGTTGTCTGCAGGCAACATAACTGTTCACCAGAAATAGGGCATGTCGGTCTCTCTTCACTCACTGGAAGAGTCAAACAAATAAATCAACGACTTTCGCAAAATGTCACGTCTCTCACGCCCTATCATCCTAGGGTTTGCCAAAAGCCTAGGGTTTCCTAAGTCTCAACTGACCTATCCCTAAGCTCTGATACCAACTTAATCTGTCACGCCCCGGGTGTAAACCGGAACCCGGGCTCGCTAACAGATCCGTCATGCACACGGGATTTCCCGCGTACACGAAGCGCTGGTAACCTGCTCAGATATAAAATAACAATAACAGAGCATAATACAGAGCTGAAATAGAAGAACCACATAGTACCTCAGACTGAAAATACAAATAAAACTGTAATAGGTACAATAATCTCCCAGCTCACCAAAATAGTACAACCAGCTGGCGGAAGCCAGACCCAAATAAAAAGAGAATACACAGTCTGAGTGAAGGGTACAGCGTCTATCTACAGCTCTCAGTCTCACAGGAGATCTATCTATTCGGCGATCCCCTTACCTCGGTCCGCTGCCGAAGGCCTAGCAGCACCCGCAGATGACTCTGCAAAAATAAAGGAGAAGAAAGAAACAGAAAATAACAATGGGGGTGAGAACTACCAGATAAACCAGCAGCCTCCCCTAGTGGGTAAAAACCTCAACTCTGACGCACCCACTAGGACTACTAGAGGCAATGGGAAAAGATGAAGTGGTAAGGTACTGAAATAGGAAAACTACCACTACTATGCCTCTAAATGCAATACTAAAAGAAATGACTGTATAAATGCATCAGGAAACAGTATCTGATCAAATAACCCAATCTTGTGCTACCAGTAAAACTGGTATTGCCTGCTCTGCTGTCGAACTCAAGAACTCAGTAGGGGACCAGCACACAAGGCTCGAAATCCCAAGGGACCAGCACACACGGCTCGGAATCCCAAAACAAGCCTACCTCCGGAGTGGCACTCGAGGGGAGCGACCCACACGAGTAAAATATCTCTGTCATCAGTATCACAAGTATCTCTGTCATCAGTATCACAAGTATCTCTGTAGCACATATCTCAATATAGCAGGACTAGATCATGACTATGATCAAAGTGGGAAAAAACCGTCCACTAAAGAAGCCTGATACCCAATCAGATGCAATAGTACTCAATAAGTGGGAAACATCATCCACTAGAGGAAACCCAATCCCCAGCTAATGCAAAATAAACCAGACTCAACCCCTATCTGATGCAAGGACCAACATCTGGTCGACCGCCTACTCTCCGCGGTCACCGTAATACCCCACAAGTCCACAATCTAATGCAATCTCGACTACACTATCCCAAACCCCTGCTCATACCTGAGCAACAAGCATCTGGATGCAAAGGACAACAATGAAACATGTTCAAATCCCAATATGATATTGTAGCAATAAATAGGGCTAACTAGATGTCCAACCCAGCATGCAATCGTACTTTTCAAAAGCTGTGGAAAGGTGTTAAATATTAAAAGAAGATTGATTTACTGGAAAAATTATTTGCATGCGAAATTATAGCCTTTGTTCCAATCACAGTGTCCCGATATAAGTCATCATAAAATCTGTGGGGTCATATTAAATTTTAGAAGAGTTCGTCCCAGCGGTTCTCATCAATTGTCACATTAGTTCGTCCCAATAGTTCTCATCAATTGTCATATTAGTTCGTCCCAATAGTTCTCATTAATTGTCATATTAGTTCGTCCCAATAGTTCTCATTAATTGTCATATTAGTTTGTCCCAATAGTTCTCATTAATTGTCATATTAGTATGTCCCAATGGTTCTCATCAATTGTCCTGTTAGTTTGTCCTGTTAGTTTGTCCCAATGGTTCTCATCAATTGTCACATTATTTTAGGGAATTTCTAGTAATCCCAGTGAGCTTGTCAAAAATGAGGTAAGCAACAACCGCCCACCTCGAACAGCTCAAACTACACCCCAGGTAGTCTCCTGGCTGTCCGCAGTCCTCAATTCCTGCAAATCAACGCTCCCGGTATAAATACAAATCCCAAAAAGTACAATATTTGCTGTTTTTCAAACAGCACGAGAAAAGAGGAGTTTTTCACCTCTATACAGTGCTCAGGAAAATCCGGAAAAATTACGGTTGCGTTCCTCGCGAAGAGTAGATCAAAATCGACTCTTTAAACGCCTCGATCTGATGCTCCTACGCCAAGATAAAAATCGGAGAAGTTGACGCTGTCCAGAAATTTCCACAGCAAAAAGGAGGGTCAAAGAGGCCTCGGGAAACGTGCCAAAAGTGCGAAATGGAGCAAAATGATCAACACGAAAATCGAAGCCTTACCTCTTAGGAACGCGCTGTCGTGAAAATCGTCCAGAAATTCCTCCTGGTTAGCACACAGGGAATTTCCGACGGAACTGCGACGGGAAATGGGCCTAAAAAGAAAACCGTCGCAGTGCGCCGCGTCGCAGATAACTCACTAACTGTAACTCCAGAAATTCTGGAATTTTGAGGAGAGAGAGAAGAGAGAGAGAGGAACAACTTTTTTATAGGGCACTTTCTCTGTTTCTCTCTCTACAGCCCGCAACCCGAGGTGGGAATGAGGAGGGGTGGGGGACCTCTATTTATAATGGGCCAAAGGGAATCTTCCCACACGGGATCCGGATCCGAACAGGAAACACCAAAATTGGCCATCCAGAACGTGCCGCGTGTCCACAAAACAGCGAACAGCCGTGCAAGGACCAATGAAAATTTGCCACGTGGCCACGTGGTGCACGTGCTTGCTCCACGCTCCGGGTTTTCCGGAAGATGTCAGCCAATAGGGGAGCGCCACGTGTCACCTTCCCACGTGTTTCTAGAAGCCGGCCAACCAATCACAGCTTGCCACGTGGCAAAGGAAAAGTTCGGTGCTCCCGGTGCACGCCATGCCTGTAGACCGCGCACCAGCGCCCCCTGCCCGCGCCTGCCCGCGCTGCCCGCGCCGCGCGCCTCCGCACTCCGCCGCTGTGCCGCCGCTGCGCCGCTGCCCGCCGCCGTGCGCCGCCGCCCGCCGCCGCTCGCCGGTCGCCGGAACAGTAATTCCGGCAACCGGAGTTACTGTTCCGGCATGAACAGTACCCATGTGCCAAAAAAATAAAGTAAATATACCGTTTCGATCGTTTTCGCGTGCTGAGTCCAAATACGACGTCCGTTTCGCCAAATTCTCATCCGAAATTTTGCAAAAAGCTCCCGAAAAATCCTTTTTGCTTCGATTTTCGCGCAGAGTCTATTTTAAATGTCCAATTTCGATTCTACAAGCTCCGTTTCACCGAATAAGCTCCCTACAGTCACTGTTTAATGTTGCACAGTTCCTGCGGGAGTCTGGATCATCACAAAAGTCTCCCTTCTGCTCTAGGGAAATCTTACCCCGCTCCAGCTGCAGCTGTGGATCAGTATCTTGGCCTTCTCGAATCCTCTCAAATAGGGTCGGCACGACTGTTAGGGACAAAAGTCGCTCAACCGTCCCTACTGGTACAACCTCCAATCTCAGACGTGAGAACTCCGCGATTAAGTCGTCCTGCTGAGTGATCGTGCTCGCCGAAGTCCCTTCTACTTGTCCCTTCCTGCTCAATGCATCGGCCACAACATTTGCCTTCCCGGGGTGGTACTGGATTGCCAGGTCGTAGTCCTTGAGTAACTCCAACCACCGTCTCTCTCACAGATTCAGCTCCTTCTGGGAGAAGAGATATTTAAGGCTTTGGTGGTCAGAGAACACGTTACAGTGCACACCATAGAGATAGTGCCTCCATAGTTTCAGAACAAAAACCACTGCGGCTAGCTCCAAGTCATGAGTCGGGTAGTTCTGCTCATAATCCTTGAGTTGTCTTGAGGCATAGGCTATAACCTTTCCTTGTTGCATCAGTACTCCCCCCAATCCTGTCCGTGATGCGTCGCAGTAAACCTCGTAGTCTTCCCCGGGTGTTGGTAAAGCAAGCACAGGCGCTCTTGTTAACCGCTTCTTAAGTTCTTCAAAACTGTCTTGGCATTAGGTCGTCCAAATGAACTTTACTCCTTTCAGGGTTAAGCGGTTCAGGGGGGTTGCAATCTTCGAAAAACCCTCGACAAAACGTCTATAGTATCCTGCAAGGCCCAGAAAACTGCGAACCTCTGTCACCGAAGTCGGTTGGGGCCAGTCAGTCACTGACTCTGCTTTCTTAGGATCCACCGCAATTCCTGCTGCTGAAATGATGTGGCCTAGAAACCCCACCTCGCGAAGCCAGAACTCGCATTTCTTGAGTTTGGCGTACAACTCCTGCTCCCTAAGAGTCTGCAGAACAATTCGTAGGTGCTCCTCGTGCTTCTCATCGGTGGGCGAGTAGATCAGGATGTCGTCGATGAAGACCACTACGAACTGGTCCAGGAAGGGCTTGAAAACCCGGTTCATCATGTCCATAAATACCGCTGGGGCGTTGGTAAGCCCGAACGGCATTACGGTGAACTCGTAGTGGCCATACCGGGTCCGGAAGGCCGTCTTCGGAATATCCTCATCTTTCACTTTGAGTTGATGGTAGCCGGACTGCAAGTCAATCTTCGAAAACACCGTCGCTCCCCGCAACTGATCAAAGAGGTCATCGATCCTGGGTAGGGGGTATTTATTCTTCACTGTAACCATATTGATTTCCTGGTAGTCGATGCAAAGCCACAAACTCCCGTCTTTCTTTCGCACGAAGAGTACCGGTGCGCCCCAGGGCGACACACTCGGTCTAATAAATCCCTTGTCCAGAAGATCTTCAAGCTGCGCCTTAAGCTCCTTTAGTTCTGCAAAGGCCATTCTGTAGGGGGCCTTTGTGATCGGTCGGGTACCGGGCGGAAGCTCGATCGGAAACTCAACCTCTCGCTCGGGGGGTAATCCAGGTAGTTCGGTCGGGAAGACATCTGGGAAGTCCCTCACCACCGGGATGTCGGAGAGTGACGTAGAGGGTCCCGTGGCCAGGGCCACCGACGCCAAATAGGCCACGCACCCTTCCTCGATCAGTTTCCTGGCTCGCGACGCTGGTATAATGGACGAAAAGGAGACGCTCTTGCACGCCAAATACACGTTCTCTGGGAACTCCGGATACAGTAGCCGCACCTGGCGCTTCTCACAGTCAATCACCGCTTGGTACCACGTGAGCCAATCCATCCCAAGCACTACGTCGTACTCCTTCAACGGGATTACTACCAGATCCCAGGGGCAGGAAAGCCTCCCCAACCTTATTGGATAGGAAGGTATAATGTTGCGGGCCTCCAAGGATCCCCCCGCACTTTGGACAGACAAAACACTAGGTAGGGGTCTCTCCTCAAAACCATGAGTCAGTGCAAAATCACAAGACATAAACGAGAGGGTTGCTCCGGTATCAAAAAGGGTTCGAGCACGATAAACGGAAACAAGGGTGATACCTGCGATGACGTGCTCAGACGGGTATGCCTCCTGCTGGTTCATTGAGTAGACGCGGCCTCCCGATGGTGGCGGCCTGTCCCCTGCTGGTCGAGGTGCTGGCGGTCTGGGAGCTGATGCCATCTGGGCTTTTCCTCGCCCCGCGTGCTGGGATGACGGCGCGGAGGCTGCTGAAGATGCTGTGCCTTGGTTCAGGGGGCAGTTGAAGCGAAAGTGCCCCTCCTTGCCACATCGGAAACAGTGGTCCTGCCTCTTGGAGCATTCCGTCACTCGGTGCGCCCCACCGCAGATCACGCAAGGCCGGTCGTCTGAGCGTTGTCCTCCTCCTGGCGCGCCTCTGGTCTTCTGCTGGGACCTCCATCGCTTAGAGGGCCGACTCCTACTGGAGGAGCCTCCCCCTGAAAATGGCTGAGTCCGCTTCCTGTCTTCCTGCTGATGAGGGCCATCCCTTCGAGCGCGCGTAACGACGAAGCCGCGCTCTACAATCGTGGCCCGGTTAACCACCTTCTGAAAGGTATGCAGATCCGCCGCATCCACCACTTGAAAAATGTCGGTCCTCAGTCCATCCACGAACAGTTGCACCTTATGAGACTCGTCCCGAATGACGAAAGGGACGCAGTTCGCCAGCCTCACGAACTCCCGCTGGTACTCCATTACCGTTCTGGTTCCATGTCTGATGTGGTTGAGATCGTCCTCTAGTTGCTTCTTGACGCTGTTGGTAAAGAACGCCCCGAACAGCTGTTGCTTAAAGGTGGTCCACGAAGGGAGGGCAGTACCCTTCGCGGAGTCGGGGCGTACCGTCTTCCACCATATGCGGGCGTTCCCCTCTAGGAAGTGGACGGCCAGGGGAACCCGCTCGTGGTCTTCCATCAGTAGGTCCTCAAACAATTTCTCCATTGTATCCACCCACTTCTCCACGACCCAGGGATCCGCCGTCTCCCCCTCAAACATCGGCGGGTCGTACTTCTTGAAGTCTGCTAAGTTGGCACGCACGCGATCCCGCTCCGTCGGCGGAGCAGACCCCTCCCCCGTGGCAGTAGCGGCCGCGGCGGTAGAAGGCCTCACCCCGGTCTCCACGGGGGTGTCCCTGGCTGAAGTTCCCGGCGTCGATCCGGCTGCTGCCGCCGGAGGGGCTACCTCTAGCACCGTCTGATGGGTTAACGGTACCTCAGGCGCCGTGGCCCGGGTAGGGGCAGCCCCCGCCTCGGCCTCCATCGTCGGCGGTCCCGTCGCCGGTGTAGTTGGCCCCGGAAGAGGGCCCTGGGCGACCACCACCGTCGCAGCGGCCTGCTGTTGCTAGGTCAGTTGGCGCACATGATCCGTAAGGGCCGCCAACTGCCCCGCCATCTCCCGTAGCTGCTGCCTCAGGAGTTGGTTCTCTGCGGTCGCCGACGCCGCTGCGTCCTCGGCGGTAGATCTAGTTCTGGCCATGATCTGAACACATGCACAAACTAGTTACTTCTAGTTTAAACTAAAATAACACCGCAAACGCTGGCCCCAAAAGGAAGAAAAACACTAATTTCCCCCTCCCCCCACGAGCACTTGCGTTCTACTTGTCTACCCCAAGTTCACTTTATTAATCAATAGTTAGTGTATCGCGCCCCGTGGATGTTGGGCCCCGACTATTGTGGTTAAAGTTTCTTTCTCTGATACCATCTTAATCTGTCACGCCCCGAGGGTTCGAACGCGCGGAAGAGGAGCCACCGATGCTCCTAATTCAGCCATATTTTTTTTGTTTGAAAACCAATACTCCCCGGCGCGTGCCCAGACCCGCCGCATACACAAATTTACTCTGCAAACGGGCAGAGTTTCCTTTATATATGCACGGCGTCTCCACTACAAGGTGCATCACAAAGTACATCACAAACAGTCTTTAACCACACTAGTTGGAGTCTCGAACACATAAAACCATTCATCTCACATAATCTACTAGTTTCAACATTTAACATAGAGGCCGTTGATTTGAAAGGATAAATAATCACAAGGTTTGGAAAGCGGCGCCCACTCGACGCCGTTGTTTTAGAAAACTATTTCAAAGCCACATAAATCCACAGAGCTTTGAAAACGGCACCCACCCGATGCCGAATTTGTAAAACCAGTTCGAAACTACATAAATTTCACAAGGTTTTAAAATCAGGTGCCCACACGACACCCACGTTTTAAAAACGGTTTTCACAAACGGTTTTCTTTGTTTTTCATTGTTTAAAACGGCCAAGAAAAGAAAGGAATAACATTCACTCGCATATATGGAAAAGAAAGGGGCAACATCCACTTCGACCCCACGGGGGTGTCGCGATCCACAACTAACTAACATGAGTAATAAAAGAAAAGGGAAGGAAGAGTCACTGTGTCTGAAGTCGCTCAATGTCAGAACAGCACTCCCGCGGCCTCACCGGTGCCCTAGCACTCACCCCTGGACGAACCTGTCACGGAGTGGGAAGTCAGTGACTAGAAATAACAATATAAGCAAAAGGCTAAAATAAGGCAAACCACGGTAACCGGAGCAACCGTCTTCCTCAAACACCATCCACAACAACAACACCCTGCACCAAACAAAACCGGGCACTTTTCCCGACCACCGCATCGAGCCCCTGCCCCGGTGTCCCCCGCCGAGCACCTATCTCGGCCGCCGAGCACCTGCCTCGGCATCACCGCTCACACCCCCCACCTATGAGGGCCCCCTTTCCTAACGTCACCGTCACGTGGGGTACACGGGTCAACGTACCACTTTTCCGGAAAAGCACACCCTTGCGGTGGCCAAACCGCCGGTGTGCGTGTAGCAAAACAAGAGCCTCATAACCAACAATAAGTAGAATAGTAAAGCAGGGTTAGTTAAACAACTATAAGATTCACATATTATTCACCGTTGCCCAGATGCGTTATTTCTATAGATATATGCCTATCCCCGAAATGCCCGGAGAAATACCCACCTCGTGTGTGTCGCCCGGTGCTCGGCTCGTCCGTGACCGTGTGCCCGCCACCCATAATGTCCCGCACTCCTGAAGGAACAAGGGTAAAGTCAAGACTAAGGGGTCCGAACACCGATACTGATTCTAGGCCGAAGAAAGGACGACCCCGCGAACCCCGGGTTCCGCGCGGCGGAGTTCCCCGCACGGCACCGACCCGTGCGGCGCGCGCTTGGCTTGCGGGCAGCCTCCTCCCCTCGCGGCCCCGACCCGACGTGGTGCCCTGACGGCGCGCTTGCTGCGCGGCGTGCGGCCTGTAGGCGGCCCGCGTGGCACCAGCCCGCGCGGCGCCTTCCTGCAGGCAGCGCCCGCACAGCGCGCCTGCCGCGCGGCGTGCGGCCTGCAGGCAGCCCGCGCGGCACCAGCCCGCGCGGCGCCCTCCTGCAGGCAGCGCCCGCACGGCGCGCTTGCCGAGCGGTGCCCTGCCTGCAGGCGGCGCGCGCGGCACTTGCCCGCGCGGCGCCCGCCTGCGGGCGGTGCCCGCGCGGCGCGCCTGCCGCTCGGCGCCCCGCCTACAGGCGGCCTGCGCGACACCTGTCCGCGCGGGGCAGGCTGCGGGCGGTGCCCGCGCGACGCGCCTGCCGCACGGCGCCCCGCCTGCAGGTGGCCCGCATGCCACCTGCCCGCGCGGTGCCAGCCTGCGGCGGTACCCGCGCGGCGCGCCTGCCGAGCGGCGCCCCGCCTGCAGGCGGCCCGCGCGGCACCTGCCGCGCGGCGCCCCGCCTGCGGGCGGCCCGCGCGGCACCTGCCCGCGCGGTGCCAGCCCGCGGGCGGTGCCCGCGCGGCGCGCCTGCCGCGCGGCGCCCCGCCTGCGGGCGGCCCGCGCGGCACCTGCCCGCGCTGTGCTAGCCCGCGGGCGGTGCCCGCGCGGCGGCGGCGTCGGCGGCTTGCCCCCACCACGCAGCGACGATTCCCGAATCCCCTACTAGCTCCAAACCAAAAGCAACGTAAACAACGCGATCAAGAATGCTTCAAAAAAACTCACCTTGATTCGCCGGTGGAGGAGAAGGAGAAGGGGATCTTCCTCCCGTTGCTCGATCGGTCCCGCGAGCAAGAAGGTTCTTGGCTCAACCACCCAAATCACTGCCGCTCCTTTTTGCACCGTAAAGGGAGAGGAATGGGGATCTCGTTTTCCTCCTTCTTTTCCCTCGGTCGGCTCCTCCTTGCCCTAAGCTACGAGAGGAACAGAAAAAGGAGGCGGAAAAACCCTAAGTCCCAAGTGCCCCAGCCCATCAGGTTACGCTAGGGTTTAAAATTACCTCAAAAGTCGTGAGGATCGCCAGCACAGATCCCGGAGCACCTACGGGGGGTTCAAACTTCGGAAAATTATTCTGGGAGAACCGGGAGTCAGAATCCGAAACCGATCGCGTCCCCGTTCTCCGTTTCGCGAGCTCTACCGCCTAAAAATGTCCGTGAGCCCCGACGGACTGTCCAGAAAAGCACAAAAATTAAACCCCCAGTCGGACCGTCCTAAGTGAGATAAAAAAAAGGGATAGCCAAAATAAAAGGCGGGTCTTACAAGAGTAGTCAGATGACCCCGTCGAAAGCTTAGAAGTGGTTTCGCACGCAATGGATATTAAAATTGGGCTCAGCACGAAGTTTGGACAAAAGAACACCTTTCCGGATGCCTTCGACAATTTTTGAGTTGGAATTTGGCAAAACAGACAGCGGATTTGGACTCAGTGCGTGAAAACGGTGAAATTGGGCTACTTACTTGATTTTTGTGCCACTGGTAACTATTCACGCCGGAACAGTAACTCCGGCGGGCGGCGGGTGGCGAGCAGCGGCGGAGCTCGGCGGACGGGCTCGGGCAGGCGGCGGAGCGGCCGCGGGCAGCGCGCGGGCAGGTGCGCGTGCACGCGGGCAGGCGCTGTCACGCCCCGGGGTCGCAACTGCGACCCGGCTCGCTAACAGATCCGCCATCTGTACGGAAACTGCCGTACAGACGAAGCGTCTAACCTGCAAAAGATAGAACTACAGCTACACAGATATCAGAGCGGGTAATAAAAGCTGTAATATAAAATCACACTACTAAAAAGCTCAAAATAAATACAAGTCTAACTCCCGAATACAAGATGATACAATAGATACAACCTATACAACATCTACAAATCCACAGGGGAGATAGCTAAGACTAGAAATAACAACACATGATCCACTCCCACAGTCCGGGATGGTACAACTACCTCACTCTAAAGTAACAATGCTGGTAGGGAACTATCACGCGACTCCCTGTCCTCGGTCCGTCAAGCCAGCTCGGGCAGGAACGGAAGAAAGCCTCAGCAACCTGTCACCGACAGAGGGTGTGAGAACTACATCCTACAGTAGCTCTCAGTGGGTACCGTCTCCAAGAACCACGGTCTGCCCACTAAGTCTACTAGAGGCATAAGATAACAGAATGAAACTGATATAATGAAAGGATAAGCTGGAAAATATCTACAGCTATCATGCCTCTATCTACTATGCTCAACAAGAAAGAACACAGATGATGGTATGCATCCACTCAAAACTGACAGTATGTCATAAGTACTATGCTCAACAGTATAACCGACTATGACACATGATATGCATACTCTCTCACATAACACCCAATCTCAATGACTGCCACATTTGGTCCAGTCAAGCCTGCGCCTGTCGACTCGCACCTACTGCCACCACACATCCAAACAGGACGGGATTTACGTGGGGCATCCTGTCAGACTATCTCAAGCGAACTCTAGTGTATCAACTAGTCGCATCATCGCAGCCTCGTCAGGCTCGGTATCATCATCGCACCCGGGGCGTAGCTCGAGGGGAGCGACCCCACCGAACTCAAGTAACTCAAGTATCTCATAACTGGCAAAAAGCCAGGCTCAGCAGGCTATAGTCCACGATCAAACCGATCGGTATCTCGATGCTCAAAGCACAACTCAGTCGGAGAACCCTCCACGACTCAACCTCACAACACAACTCACTCAAGAAGGTACTACACAGCTGGGACCGCCGTCACTCCATACGGCTCCCACAACGACACCCCACTCATAGACGAGAAGAGCCGACTGACGCGGCAAGGTCCGAGAATCCCGATAGACCGGTGCCTAGAACCCCAATCAAACAAGTACAGACTCTAGGCTCAGCCTATCGAAGTTCTTGATCCTTTATCGTTCAGGGATTCGGCCCCTCTCGGTTAAAGTGGGCAACTATCTCAACTCAAACTCAACTCACGGCTGGAGATGCTCCACAGCTAGAACTGCACAGAGTCCGAAAACCCCGGGAGTCTACTACCTACGACCCTAAACAAACAAGAACCGGCTATAGGTGTCGCCTCCCGTTGTTTTCGGCCCAAGACGAAATCAGCCCTTAGAACCCAGATCCCCCGCCCTGGCGGATGAGGGAATTTAGTAAAAAGATGACCTTTATAAAGAAATATCATTTCTTCTCAACCCCCTTGGGGTGAGGGTAAAATTTATCCTTTTGAAAACTATCTTAAATTGAGAAAAACCAGCTTTTATGGATTTTAGTTCTTGAGAAAATCAGTTGAAAACTAGTTTGTTTCCCGAACTCCCAAGGGTGACACCTTCGCCCAATCAAACAAGAACAAGCTCCGGCGACCCTTAGAGATACGGAAGGAAAACACTGGTATACCAAAATCATGAGAGTTCAAAAGCATTCTGGGTTCAAGGTCCTGATAACTCACGTACCCCACGATCACAACGTGGTAGTGACGAGAAAACGATGCAACAACTAGAAACCCGGGATCACCGTTTACTCTAAACGGTTCCCAAACCACCAACACTGGCCTAACACAGCCACCAGACCCACTCAGCCCCCAGGCCCGAGTGAAACACCCATCCCACAAAACTCTGACCACTCGGCCCACTACCCGGGCGAGGAACCCTATGTCCAGAAGGAAATGCAGTGTGTGGAATGTCTAAAGCATAATAGAACCTAGCCCAGATTAAGGTGTTGGGTTTAGGTTAATAAGGATCTAATAGGGGAAAAAACACCTAGAGGGGGGTGAATAGGTGTAAACAATAAACACTCAAAAAATCATTGTGCGATAAAACCCAATGCGGAAAAATAAAAGAACACACAAGATTTTTACGTGGAAAAACTCCAAACCGGAGTAAAAAACCACGGGACCGATAACACGGCGAAATCCACTAGAATTAACACACGTACAAGGTGATATAGCGTACTCACTGACGACTCAACCTCTTACCATACGCTCCTAGTAGATCTTCTCCGCTCGCTCCACGACGCTTCTCGAATCCACGATCCGCGCCCAACGCTGAATCCACAGCGTCCAACGTCGAGTCCACGACGTCCAACCGAATCCACGGTCTTCACCCAATGGCACGCTTCGAATCCACGAACGCACCTCGCTCCGAATCCACGAGAGCGATAACACCTTGAATCCACAAGGCCACGCGAGTCCACGCGCCGATTTTGGGATAAATCGTTGTTTGTTTGGGTGGTGATGATCCGCCGAATACTTAGATTAAAGATAGATCGGAAATACCATCTAAGTATTCATTGATTTGATTCTACTCAAAATGTGAGTATGGAAAACCTAGAATCAAATCAATCAATATAGATGAAGAACCATTGAATAGATCTAATGATTTCCGTTCTTCTCTATATATGTGGATTTTTCTTTTCGGCTATCTTTTCTTAACCAGCCGATCTATTGCGGATGCCCTAGAAATGAAATGGAAGGGCTATTTATAGGTTAGAAACCCTAGGAAGAATATTCGGATCAAAAACAGCCTTTTCTGGAAAGAAATCCCGACGGCGATCCGGATCAGATCTGGCGATCCGGATTGCAGAAGCATAAACCACGATTTCCAGAAAATTGCCTGTTCGGGATCCGGATCGTTCATACAGTTTTACCAGAATATCATGTTCGGGATCCGGATTGCAATTCCTGATCCGGATCGAAGAAGCACACAGGTAAAACTAGTGTTCGGGATCCGGATCAGAGAGTGCTGCGATCCGGATTGAACCAGTGTATGAACAAACACCTTTCGGGATCCGGATTGAAAGCCACGATCCGGATCCTGAACATGTCCCATGTCCAGTTTTTGATGAATAAGCAATTAAAACCTCTTCCAGGTGTTTCTACACTATAAGAAGTATTCGGATCATCAAAATTCTTTAGTTAAACGTACCTGATCCTTTTGAATTCTTCTTTCTTGAGATTGAGGTAGACGATCCAAAATTTCTTCATCTTCAATCTTCAAGACTTAACACATTCACGAAATACGCCAACTCAAATTCCGTAACATAAGGTTCTCTATTGGTCTGGTTGAATACATGCAACATATGACGGGGGTGCTAGTCAAGTTCCAAGAAACACTTAAACTAGCATTGCAATCCATTATAATAGAATTAGAAGGAAGTCCGAAGACTTGGAGAGAAAACCAACCCACTCAGATCGCCCCAATTGCTCGTCGACACTTGCAATTGGCTCAGCAGGCTTACCTTGTCTCCACGAGGTCCGACGCAACCCGAAGTACGATGCGGAACCGCACGCAAAAATGGAGTCACAAGGTCGAATCCCAGTCAGATGCTTAAAACTACACTGCAAACTGCCAGGAAAGAAGAAATCGCAAAATCAGTCAAAACGGTCGAAAACCAAGCATCCGGCGACGAAAAACAGCCTCACGGCGAAAAACACGCTTACCGACGGCGAAAAAACAACGCCGACGGCGAAAAACAGCACGCGCGGCGAAAACAGCGGTCGACGGCGAAAAACAGCGGTCGACGGCGAAAAACAGCTCGCGGCGGCGAAAACAGCGGTCGAGGCGAAAAACAGCGGTCGACGGCGAAAAAACAGTTTCGCCGGCAGGCGAAAATCGGTCGACGGCGAAACAGCCCGCGGCGGCGGAAAACAGCTGGTCGACGGCGAGAAAACAGAGGTCGACGGCGAAAAACAGCCCGCGGCGGCGAAAACAGCGGTCGACGGCGAAAACATCGGTCGACGGGAAAAACAGCTCGCGGCGGCAAAACAGCGGTCGACGGCGAAAAATAGCGGTCGACGGCGAAAAACAGCTCGCGCGGCGAAAACAGCCCGCGGCGGCGAAAACAGCGGTCGACGGCGAAAAACAGCGGTCGCCGGCGAAAAACAGCTCGCTCGGCGGCGAAAACAGCGGTACGACGGCGAAAAATCGGTCGACGGCGAAAAACAGCTGTCGACGGCGAAAAACAGCGGTCGACGGCGAAAAACTGCTCGCGGCGGCGAAAACAGCGGTCGACGGCGAAAACAGCTCGCGCGGCGGCGAAAACAGCTGTCGACGGCGAAAAACCGCGTCGACGCGAAAAACAGCTCGCGGCGGCGAAAACAGCGGTCGACGGCGAAAAACAGCGGTCGACGGCGAAAAACAGCTCGCGGCGGCGAAAAAACGGCCTCCGTCGGCGAAAAACGGCCTCCGTCGGCGAAAAACAGCATCCGACGGCGAAACCGGCCTCCGTCGGCGGAAAAACGTGGCCGGCACGCAAATCGAGGCGTCGACGAAGTCCCGGGGCACGCCAAGCGATGAAGACGGCGGTCGCGCGGCCCAAGGAACCGGCCGCGAGGAGCAGGGCCCGCCGCACGGCGCCGGAGCGCGCCGCGCGGCGCCCCAGCGGCGCTGCGCGCGGCCGCGCGCTGCCCGCCGCGCGCAGCCCGCTGCGCGCAGCGGTGCGCGCCCGCGCAGGCCCGCGGGCGGCCCGCGCGCCCGCGCAGGCCCGCGCGCGGCCCTGCCCCGCGCGCCTGCGCGCGGCCAGGCAGCGCCGCGCCTAGCGGCGCGGAAAAATTTAAAAAAATTTGGAAAAAATCTAAAAAAATTCAAAAAATTCTCCAGAAAAATTAAAATAAATTTAAAACCCTTTATCACCAAATAAATTTTCCAAAATTCTCCAATCACCAAAAATCCCTAAAAACTCCATTTTTTGTATTTAAAATCAACAAAGAAAATTCCCCAAGCTCCTAGAAAAATCCAAAGTCCCAATAAAATGCTCCCAAGCTCTATAAAAAACAAACACCAAAGCTCTCTAACAAAAATCCAAGCTCAAAACCCCAATTATTTAAGCTAAACAAAAATATAAAACCAAAAATACTAACCTCACAAGAGAACCACCCCAAATCCACCAAGGGTCAACTCCAAATCCTTCCTCTCCTCTTCTTGTTTCTTTTTCTCTCTTTTTTTCTCTTTTCTTTCTCTCTTTCCCTTTCTTTCTTTCTTGCTTTCTTTGCTGCTTCGTGAAGCATCAGAGGAGGTGGTGGTGGGAGGTAGGTGAAGGAGGTGGTGAGGCCCACTCATATGGTGAGGTTACCTCACCAAAGAGCTTAGACCACTAATTAACTCCCTAATTAAGCAAAGCTTAATTAGCAAGCAAGAGGGATTAAATAAAAAGTAATAAAACCACTTACCTCTAATCCAAAACCCCACAGCCACCTCCACTGCCACCCACAAGAAGCTCACTTAATTATTAATCCATCAATTATATTAATAAAATAATCCAAAAAGGCCCTCTTCAACTCACTTTTTGCCTTCGGGCCCTCCGCCGCTGCCCGGAATCACCCGAACCCCGCTGTAAATTGAAAGTACACGTGTCTACAGCTTTTTCTCTTCAAAAAGCTCATCCGTTGAGTCGGGATGCTCAAATCAAATACCGGCTCCAAAATTGCCAGTTCCGACTCACTTTTTGCCCCCGGATCCTCCGCGTCAGTCCGGAACCTCCCGAACTTCGCTGTAAACTGAATACATACCTGTTCCAAGTGTTCCTGAATTTCCGGCACTACACTGTGAAGTCGGTAATACCCAAAACTAGCCCTCAATCGGCATACAAAGCCCGGAAAAACCCCGTATCGAGTTGGAGCTTCTGCGTTGATCCGAATCAGCCCGGCATCAACTGTAAACTCAAAAGCAACAAGTCCAAGGCCACTCTCTGCCCCATGCCATCTTGTGTGGTCGGCGCGCTGCCCGAAGACTCGGTACTCTACACTCTCCCCTCCTTCAAAAGGTTTCATCCTCGAAACCAAAAACACACCCCCTACCACAAAAAAACCTACATCAGGAACATCATCAACCCCAACTCTCTATTTAAAAAGCAACCGAAAATAGCGAAAGGTCCGAAATTTCCAAAGGACCGAGGCCTTCACCCCAATCAAACAAGAACAGGTTCCAGCATCGTCTCCATTTTCGGAGTAGTCCTTCGAAATTTTCGTCCCGTTCGCCAGTTTCGGTGTTAAAACAAGAAAACAAGGAGAGAGGTGTTGACGCTGTCCCTGCTGTGGCCGCAATCCAAAAACTACACTCCATCCACTCAAACCATGCAGGGGGGTGCAAAAACTCCAAGCTCAACAACTAGGAAGGGAAAACAACCAGGTACCAAGCGACCTGCTATCCTGGCGCCCTCCAATCGGGCAACCTAAACTCATCCTCTCGATGTGGGTGGTCGTCGTCCTGACTGCCTCGACGTCGTGGCCTCATCTGGCTGGCGGTAAGTCGGAGGAGCTCCTTCTTCCGAAAGAGGTAGTGGGGGTGCTGTTGCAAGCGGCATCACTGTAAGTACTGCTCGAGGGCATGCTGCCTGAAAATGACCAGTCTGTCCACGCGAAAAGCATCGCCCCTGCCTATAGTCACACTGCTGCACTGCATGTGGCCCACCGCAGATGACACACTGATCCTGATACTGCTGCTGGTGCCTCGGCTGTGGGGGACCTCCTGATCTCTGTCTCATCTGAAATCCACGGCCTTCAGACTGGGGTTGTGACGGCCTCGGGGGTCTCGATCCACTCGTCTGTCCAAAATCAGGCGGTACTGAATGCCTCTCCCCGGAGCTGGTCCCTGGCGCTCCGTCCCTCTCTGCCATAGTCGTTGTCCCTCGGGAAATCCATCGAGCACGCTCTATCGCTGCCTCTAAAGTCGGGGACCGATGCGAATGAACAAGGTGGTAAATATCCTGGTGCAGTCCTCTCTCAAACAAATCCACCCTCTGGGCCTCATCTGGGGCGACATGTGGCACACTGTTCAACAACTTCTGGAACTCCCGAATGTACTCCTGAAGTGGTCGATCACCCTGCTGCAATCGTCGGAGATCCCCTTCTAGTTTCTGCTTTGCACTATCGGGAAAGTAGGCCCCGCGTAGCAAAGCCCGAAACTCAGGCCACGTCATCAACTGAACTCCTGGCGGTCCAACTGGGCGGACTCGACGCCACCAAATCTCGGCATCCTTTTCCAAATAGTGTGCCCCCAAATGTACCTGGTGCTCATCCTTGATGAAGAGGTTCTCAAATAATTTCTCCATTGCCACGATCCAATTCTCAACATCCCACGGCTCTGAACTCTGCCCTGAAAATCGCGGGGGATGGAACTGGTTGATATAAGCCAGCCTGTCGATGAGCTCTCTTTGCTCTGCCTCTGTCAAAGGAGCGATATGTGACGGGGTCGACGAAGTCGCTGCTGGGGGCGTTGCTGAAGATGTCCTCTGCTCAAACAGTCTCATCAACCGATCCATATTTTCTCCTTGGAGCTTGGCTGCCTCCTCCTGGCGTTGCAACGCCTCTGTCATCTGGGCCACCTGAGCTCGTAGCTCCTGGGCCTTAATCTGCCTGGCCCGCTCGACCTCTCGCCGCTCGGGCTCCTCATCCAAGGTTGAACGCCCTCTCGTCGCTGCACGACGTTTCGGCGGCATCACAGCTAACTCTGCAACAAATACAAACGTCAGGACGTAATAACCAAACGACCCAATCCAGCGAGAGTCTAGAACTTGTTATCCTTCCAAAAGTATTATGTTGTCTGCAGCCAACATAATCACTTTGAGCGAATAACAAGCAAAATCACTCATCCCATCCCTTGGGAGAAGTAAAAACTCAATCAGGACTCTCGCTAAAAGTCACGACTCTCACGTAGTCATCCTAATGTCCAACCACAAGCCTAGGGTTTCTAAGTCCTCAATGACCTACATCCTAGGCTCTGATACCACTCTAATCTGTCACGCCCCGGGGTCGCAACTGCGACCCGGCTCGCTAACAGATCCGCCATCTGTACGAAAACTGCCGTACAGACGAAGCGTCTAACCTGCAAAAGATAGAACTACAGCTACACAGATATCAGAGCGGGTAATAAAAGCTGTAATATAAAATCACACTACTAAAAAGCTCAAAATAAATACAAGTCTAACTCCCGAATACAAGATGATACAATAGATACAACCTATACAACATCTACAAATCCACAGGGGAGATAGCTAAGACTAGAAATAACAACACATGATCCACTCCCACAGTCCGGGATGGTACAACTACCTCACTCTAAAGTAACAATGCTGGTAGGGAACTATCACGCGACTCCCTGTCCTCGGTCCGTCAAGCCAGCTCGGGCAGGAACGGAAGAAAGCCTCAGCAACCTGTCACCGACAGAGGGTGTGAGAACTACATCCTACAGTAGCTCTCAGTGGGTACCGTCTCCAAGAACCACGGTCTGCCCACTAAGTCTACTAGAGGCATAAGATAACAGAATGAAACTGATATAATGAAAGGATAAGCTGGAAAATATCTACAGCTATCATGCCTCTATCTACTATGCTCAACAAGAAAGAACATAGATGATGGTATGCATCCACTCAAAACTGACAGTATGTCATAAGTACTATGCTCAACAGTATAACCGATTATGACACATGATATGCATACTCTCTCACATAACACCCAATCTCAATGACTGCCACATAGGGTCCAGTCAAGCCTGCGCCTGTCGACCAGGATCGCACCTACCCACCACCACACATCCACAAGAGGACGGGATTTACGTGGGGCATCCTGTCAGACTATCTCAAGCGAACTCTAGTGTATCAACTAGTCGCATCATCGCAGCCTCGTCAGGCTCGGTATCATCATCGCACCCGGGGCGTAGCTCGAGGGGAGCGACCCCACCGAACTCAAGTAACTCAAGTATCTCATAACTGGCAAAAAGCCAGGCTCAGCAGGCTATAGTCCACGATCAAACCGATCGGTATCTCGATGCTCAAAGTGATGGGTTATAAGTAATTGGATCTAAATAGGGGAAAAAACACCTAGAAGGGGGTGAATAGGTGTAAACAATAAACACTCAAAAAATCATTGCGCTATAAAACCCAATGCGGAAAAATAAATGAACACGCAAGATTTTTACGTGGAAAAACTCCAAACCGGAGTAAAAAACCACGGGACCGATAACACGGCGAAATCCACTAGAATTAACACACGTACAAGGTGATATAATGTACTCACAGACGACTCAACCTTTTTCATACGCTCCTAGTAGATCTTCCCGCTCGCTCCACGACGCTTCTCGAATCCACGATCCGCGCCCAACGCTGAATCCACAGCGTCCAACGTCGAGTCCACGACGTCCGACCGAATCCACGGTCTTCACCCAGTGGCACGCTTCGAATCCACGAACGTACCTCGCTCTGAATCCACGAGAGCGGTTGCACCTTGAATCCACAAGGCCACGCGAGTCCACGCGCCGATTTTGGGGTAAATCGTTGTTTGTTTGGGTGGTGATGATCCGCCGAATACTTAGATTAAAGATAGATCGGAAATACCATCTAAGTATTCATTGATTTGATTCTACTCAAAATGTGAGTATGGAAAACCTAGAATCAAATCAATCAATATAGATGAAGAAACATAGAATAAATCTATTGATTTCCTTTCTTCTCTATATATGTGGATTTTTCTTTTCGGCTATTTTTCTTCTATAATAGCGGATGCCCTAGAAATGAATACAGGGCCTATTTATAGGTTAGAAACCATTGGAAGAATATACGGATCAAAAACAGCCTTTTCTGGAAATTTTACCGACGGCGATCCGGATTGGAATTGGCGATCCGGATTGCAGAAGCAAGAAAGACGATTTCCAGAAAAATGCTGTTCGGGATCCGGATCGTAAGTCCGATCCGGATCGTTCATACAGTTTTACCAGAACATCAATGTTCGGGATCCGGATTGCAAATCCTGATCCGGATCGAGGAAGCAAACAGGTAAAACTAGTGTTCGGGATCCGGATCAGAGGATGCTGCGATCCGGATTGAACCAGTGTATGAACCAACACCCTTCGGGATCCGGATTGCCGAGTCCGATCCGGATCCTGAACATGTCCCATGTCCAGTTTTTGATGTTTAAGCAATTAAAAATTCTTCCAGGTGTTTCTACACTATAAGAAGTATTCGGATCATCAAAAATCTTTAGTTGAACGTACCTGATCCCTTTGAATTCTTCTTTCTTGAGATTGAGGTATATGATCCAAAGTTTCTTCATCTTCAATCTTCAAGACTTAATACATTCACGAAATACGCCAACTCAAATTCCGTAGCAATCTCCCCCTTTGGCGGTTTCGTGACAAAACACAAATCCACAAAAGAAAATTCAAAAAGATATTTTTGTTGCTATCACCATACAACAAAAATTTACAAAAGAGATCCAAAAAATTAAAAACAAAATATAAACTCCTAAGACAGACTCTAGACTTAGACATCTGTAATCTCTGCACAAAGAAATCATTCTTGACAAAAAAATCGTTAGATACCTCAAGAATTGAAACATACAAAACCAAATACAGAGATAGAGTTTATTCTCATCATGACATTTGAAAATTCAGATATGTAAGAGAATCATAGTTAAAAACCAACATATCTTCTAAGCATTCAAAAACCAAATGTCACAAAAAATTAGTCCAACATCAACTTGTTAGTCATATTACATGCCCAAATAGTTAGTCGAATAGTTAGTATAGAGGCATGTCACAAATCACAAGAGAAAAACCAAAGTTGAGTTGAAGTCATACTTACCTTGATATTCACCAAGTTCACATCAGTTCACATCATTCATTGTTGTTCATTGTTCAAAGTTCTCTCTAACTCTCTCCCCCTTTTTGTCACAAAACAAAGCCAAAACGTAGCAAGAGCTACAATATGTAAGGAGAGTTAAAAAGTTCTATAATCATGAAAAACCTGAGAACTAAACTAAAGTTAGAACAAAAACTAAGTCCTAAAAAAAACTAAGAACTGCAAGGTCTGCAAGAGAGTAAAGCCAGAAAAAATGAACAGAAGGTCCTGCTCAGTCTGATGAATCTGAACTGGTACAGCTCAGCTTGTTCAAAATCCCCTTAACAGTTTCGAAATGTTTGAATACTTTTTCTTGATCTTCTTGTGTTCAGAGGAAATCTGCTGAAGTTCTTTCGACATTCTTTCTTGTTCAGCAGAGAGTTTTTGTTGTTCCTGACGAAGCAGTTCCAATTCATCTGTGTCTGTAGTCCCTTTCTTCGAGTGTGATGGGTGCTGTGTAGATGCAGATGGTGCATTCATTCCCGTAACCCATGGAGATTCAGTTTGAAGAATTCCAGAAAGTGAGCGTGCTCTGGTGAGAGGCCCACTATGCTGACTCGCACTTCTTTGGACATTTTTCCTTCTTGTATACTGTTGGTTGTTGAGGCAGATTTCATTAGTCTTTTTCCTTTGGTAAATTTCCTGTCCTCCTCATCAATTTTTCGTTGAACATCTTTGAAGAATTCGTCCCATTCTTCTTCATCATAGTCTGAGCTGTCTTCCTCTGCGTCCTTCGTCTTGTTTGAGTTGAATCATCCTGTTCCTTTTAACAGATGTACTCGTGTGCACCATTGTGACCAGAAGCAGATTAACCAGGAGAATGCCATTGACCTAGTGCTTTGAGTTTTAGAGAAAGTGTCCTGTGAAGAACCAACTCAAGAACACATGAAAAATCGTCAATTTTGAAAAATTTGAAAAATTGTACCTAGACAATCATAATCATGTAGAGAAGCCAAGAATCAAATTAGTTTTCCAAAAAGAATTTTAAAAATAGATCAATTCCATGATTTTCAAAAATTCCTCTTTTATGCCCTAAAACAGAATTTTTAGAAATCGAAGCCTAAAAACTCGTTAATCAGGAAAAACCCAGCATAAAAGCAAAACTAATTGACCCAGAGTTCTTATTTCAAAAGAAATTTGATCAAAAACCATTCACAAACGAAAAAGATTCAAGATTTCAACTCACGTTTGATGAAAAACATAAAAACTGTGAAAAACCGAGTTTTGATCAATAAAACTTACTTGAATCGAAGAACTTTGAGTTTGGAAGCTCCAAGATGCAAGAAATCTAGAGAGAGAAACTCTAGAGGCTTGAAAACAAAAGATTAGGGTAAAAGAAATCAAATCTCTTTGTTCTTATAAAAACCCTAGCCGTGATCCGGATCGGATCGAGAATGTGATCCGGATCGGCTACCCGCAGGAAGAATCCTGCGTTCGGGATCCGGATCACTTACCCCGATCCGGATCGGCTTCAACTTTTTCTCCAGAAAAATTTAGAAAAATTCCATAAAATCCAGAAAAAGTATGTAAGCACTTTACCATGTCAACTTTAAACAAAAGACATCGTTTCATACAACAAGAAATAGATTATGCAAAATCTATCAAAAATACCCAAAAATGAAACGAAAATTTACGAAAGTTAAAACACTTAAAGTTGAACAACTTCAATTACATCTATCCTGATCTTATGTGTAATGCCTTTATCAAATCATCAATTTTGGTAAAGAAAATGAAATACCAAGATCAATAGATGTTTGAAATCCCAGATAAGTTAGATAATATATCTAGACAATCTGTTGAAGGAGTGGCTCTTTGAGCATCTTTTATCAAAAATCCCACCTTATACCAACCATGAAATACGACTGAGTCAAGTATTTCAATATGCATTTCATCAACATTTTTAAAACAAAAATTTGCTTTTCATTCATGGAGTATCTTTTTCTTTCTTTCATTTTCTCCATGTGGTGGTAGTTTTCACACTCCTCATTGGGATGTAACTCTTTCCACATCTTTTGAGCATTTTACATTTCATTGACTCCCCCTCAATTGGCTATCAATTATTTAATATATAAGGTATTCAACCAAACCATTGATCTCGAATTCATACTCGACTAAGCAATCAAATATGATAATGACTATACCAAGAGATCATTGAGAGAGAAATTGACTTTGATCACTTAAAAGATGGTTTAATTAACGTAAATGATCATTGCAACATTGAAATATTATGACATCAAAAGCATAATAAATTTCTAAATGCATAAAAGGATGCAATTAAAGTCAATTATGATTTATGCTCAATTAATGTCCTATGTACAAAACATAGATAAAGAACAAAACAAAAACAAAAACAAAACCTAACCTAAGCAAAGGTTTCAAAAGAGTTTATTTCAAGGAAAGCATGCCAATTGCTTTACGCAAGTGAATAAAACGTTTTTGATCCAAAGGTTTTGTTAAGATATCAGCTAATTGATCCTCAGTTGAAATATATGACAGTTGAAGAATGTTTGATTCAACTAGCTCTCTAAGAAAATGATATCTAAGTTCAATATGTTTTGTTCTAGAGTGCAACACAGGGTTTTTAGAAATGTTAATAGCACTAGTGTTGTCACATAAAATGGTTACCGAAGATGTTGAAATCCGGAAATCGCTCAACACGCTTTTCATCCATAATCAATTGGGTTGAACAACTTCCTGCAGAAATGTACTCCGCTTCGGCAGTCGAGAGTGCTATGCAATTCTGCTTTTTACTGTGCCATGCAACAAGGCAATGGCCAAGATAGAAGCATGCACCACTCGTGCTTTTCCGGTCATCCACTGATCCAGCCCAATCGGCATCTGAGTATCCAACAATATCCAAAGTCGTTCCCATAGGATACCAAATTCCGAAATTGATTGTACCTTTGATATATCGGATGATCCGTTTCACCGCTTTCAGGTGAACCTCCTTCGGTGCTGATTGATATCTCGCACAAATCCCAACACTGAAGGATATATCCGGGCGACTAGCCGTGAGATATAGTAGACTTCCAATCATACTGCGATACAGTTTCTCGTCTACATTCTCACTATGTGATTCACTTCCAAGTCCCTTATGGCTAGTTCCCATTGGAGTCGGAAAATCCTTAGAATTTTCAAGATCAAACTTTTTGACCAACTCCAGTGCATACTTGGATTGACACAAGTGAATACCTTCATCGTTTTGTTTAACTTGTAATCCAAGAAAATAAGTCAATTCGCCCATCATGGACATCTCAAATTCGCTTTCCATGGTCTCCGCGAATTTAGAAGCATCATTATCTCTTGTTGCTCCAAAAACAATGTCATCGACATAGATTTGAGCAACTATGAAATTGTTTTGATAATGCTTCACAAAGAGAGTCCTGTCAGCTCCCCCTCGAGTGTAGCCCTTTTCCAAAAGGTGCTTTGTCAACCTTTCGTACCATGCTCGCGGTGCTTGTTTCAGACCGTAAAGAGCCTTTTTCAGACGAAAAACATGGTTAGGTAGTTTATGATCCACAAAACCTTTCGGTTGAGCCACATAAACTTCCTCATTTAAAAACCCATTTAAAAAGGCGCTCTTAACGTCCATTTGAAATAATTGATTTTAAAATGACAAGCAATCGCAAACAATATACGAATGGACTCGAGTCTAGCTACAGGGGCGAAAGTTTCATCAAAGTCTATACCTTCTACTTGAGAGTAGCCTTGAGCAACTAACCTTGCTTTGTTCCTGATGATAGTACCTTCTTCATTTTTCTTGTTCTTGAAGATCCATTTGGTACCTATCACATTGTGTTGCTTCGGAGGCTTCGTCAATTCCCAGACTTTGTTTCGCTCGAATTGATGGAGCTCTTCCTGCATTGCTTTAATCCAGTAGTCATCTTGGAGAGCTTCATCAACATTGCTTGGTTCGATTTGAGATACATAGCATGCAAATCCGCAAACCAATTGTCTCCGTGTTCTAACTCCTTCTTGTGGATCTCCAATGATGTTCGATTCAGGGTGATCCTTGGAGATGCGTAACGTTTGAGGTAGAGGAGTAGGCGGAGGTACACGAGATGATTCCTGCACATCAGATGAACTTGACGAACCGTTAGATGCATCAACATTATAATCGAAAGAATTGTTAGAAGAAGATGCCTTAGCAGGTGTATCATCATCAAGAGAGATATCGAGGGTAGATTTTTCAGATTCAAAGTGAAAAGCTTCATCTACCTTAACATTTATCGATTCTACGATCGTCTTAGATTCTAAGTTAAAAACTCGATATGCTCTGCTGTTTGTAGAATAACCTAAGAAAATCCCTTCGTCACTTCGAGAGTCAAATTTTCCAAGATTCTCACGATCACGTAAAATAAAACACCGACTCCCAAAGATACGAAAATATTTGATGTTAGGTTTTCTACAAAACCAAAGTTCATATGGTGTATTCAATGTCCCCGGGCGCAAATACACGCGATTGATAACATAAACAGCAGTGTTAACCGCTTCAGCCCAAAAATAAAAAGGTAAGTTCCGGCTGTGACGCATACCACGTGCCATTTCCTGTACGACCCTGTTTTTGCGCTCGACTACACCATTTTGTTGAGGTGTGTAAGGTGCGGAGAATTCATGTTTAATGCCATTAGAAGTGCAAAAATCAATGAATTTGGAATTTATGAATTCCCACCTCTATCACTCCTAACTCGAGTAATCCTATCATTCTTTTCTCATAATACGATTGCAGATTTCGAGAAAAGAATCAAAGTATCAGCTTTTTCTTTTAAAAATGCTACCCAAGTATATCTAGAAAAATCATCAACCAATAAGAAAATATACCATTTACCTCCCAGAGATGGTTGACGAGTTGGCCCCATTAAGTCCATATGCAAAAGTTCCAAAGGCCGTTTTGTACCTATGTGGTTCAAATTCTTGTGTGCAGTCCTAGACTGTTTTCCCTTTTGGCAACCGCCACACACAAGGTTTTGTTCAAAAGAAAGTTTCGGAACCCCCTTGACCACATCTTTGTTTGAAATTCTAGCAAGTTCCTTAAAGTTTATGTGACCTAGCCTTTCATGCCAAAGTGTTTCATTTTTCAAAGATGCTAGGTTACATTTTTCAGAAATCTTAGAAGGAACTACATAACAGTTGTTTTCTGATCTAACCCCCTTTAAAAAGAAAGCATGGTTCATGTCAGTTACAGCGCATTTATCAGATGAAAAATTAACTGAATAACCACTATCACACAAGTTGACTTATGCTTATGAGGTTAGTCTTAAGGCCATGAACAAATAATACATTATCTAGAACCGGGCCATCTGGAATAGCTACCGTTCCCTTTCCAACAATTTTGGATGACCGACCATCTCCGAAAACAACAAGTCCTCCGGAGTTTTTCTCAAATGTTTGAAAACAGTTTTTATCACCGGTCATATGACGGGAACACCCGCTATCCAGATACCAAGACGAACTATCATATGCATCAAGCAAGGAAACATTTGCGGCAAGACAAGGGAAAATTTCACCTTTT
>JAQOTM010000034.1:236830-318231 GCA_029168755.2 Tillandsia fasciculata | reverse complement strand
AAACTCAATCAGGACTCTCGCTAAAAGTCACGACTCTCACGTAGTCATCCTAATGTCCAACCACAAGCCTAGGGTTTCTAAGTCCTCAATGACCTACATCCTAGGCTCTGATACCACTTAATCTGTCACGCCCCGGGGTCGCAACTGCGACCCGGCTCGCTAACAGATCCGCCATCTTGTACGAAAACTGCCGTACAGAGGAAGCGTCTACCCTGCAAAAGATAGAACTACAGCTACACAGATATCAGAGCGGGTTAATAAAAGCTGTAATAATAAAATCCCACTACCTAAAAGCTCAAAATAAATAAAAGGTCTACTCCCGAAATACAAGATAATACAATAGATACAACTAAAACATCTACAAATCACAGGGGAGATAGTAAGACTCTAGAAATACACACCAAATGCATCCACTCCCACAGTCGGATGGTACAACTACCTCACTCTAAGTAAACAATGCTGGTAGGGAACTATCACAGGCCTCCCTGTCCTCGGTCGTCAAGCCAGCTCGGCGCAGGAACGGAAGAAAAGCCCAGCAACAATTGTCACCGGACAGAGGGCGTGAGAACGACATCCTACAGTAGCTCTCAGGGGGTACCGTCTCAAGAACCGGGTCGCCCAACTAAGTCTACTAGAGGCATAAGATAACAGAATGAAAATGATGTAATGAAAGGATAAGCGGAAACTATCTACAGCATCATGCGGTCTATCTTACTTGCTCAACAAGAAAGAAAATAGATCGACTGGGTATGCATCCCACTCAAACTGAAGTATGTCATAAGTACTATGCTCACCAGTAAAACGATTATGACACATGATATGCATAATCTCTCACATAAACACCAATCTCAATGACTGCTCACAAAGGGTCCAGTCAAGCCTGCGTACTCGACCAAGTGATCGCAAACCTACCACACCACCACACATCACGAAGAGGACGGGATTAGTGGTGACATCCGTAAGAGATCTCAGGGCGAACTCTAGTGTATCAACTAGTCGCATCATCGAAGCCTCGTAGGCTCGGTATTCATATGCACACGGGGCGTAGATCGAGGGGACGCGACACCAACGACTCGAGTAACTCAAGTATCTCAAACTGCAAAAAGCAAGGCTCAGCAGGGCTTAGTAGTCCCCGATCAAACGATCGATATCTCGAAGCTCAGTGTTGGGTTTAGGTTAATAAGGATCTAAATAGGGGAAAAAACACCTAGAGGGGGTGAATAGGTGTAAACAATAAACACTCAAAAAATCATTGTGCGATAAAACCCAATGCGGAAAAATAAAAGAACACGCAAGATTTTTACGTGGAAAAACTCCAAACCGGAGTAAAAAACCACGGGACCGATAACACGGCGAAATCCACTAGAATTAACACACGTACAAGGTGATATAACGTACTCACAGACGACTCAACCTTTTACCATACGCTCCTAGTAGATCTTCCCGCTCGCTCCACGACGCTTCTCGAATCCACGATCCGCGCCCAACGCTGAATCCACAGCGTCCAACGTCGAGTCCACGACGTCCAACCGAATCCACGGTCTTCACCCAATGGCACGCTTCGAATCCACGAACGTACCTCGCTCCGAATCCACGAGAGCGGTTGCACCTTGAATCCACAAGGCCACGCGAGTCCACGCGCCGATTTTGGGGTAAATCGTTGTTTGTTTGGGTGGTGATGATCCGCCGAATACTTAGATTAAAGATAGATCGGAAATACCATCTAAGTATTCATTGATTTGATTCTACTCAAAATGTGAGTATGGAAAACCTAGAATCAAATCAATCAATATAGATGAAGAAACATAGAATAAATCTATTGATTTCCTTTCTTCTCTATATATGTGGATTTTTCTTTTCGGCTATTTTCTTTATATTGCGGATGCCCTAGAAATGAATACAGGCCTATTTATAGGTTAGAAACCCTTGGAAGAATATACGGATCAAAAACAGCCTTTTCTGGAAAGATTTACCGACGGCGATCCGGATTGGAATTGGCGATCCGGATTGCAGAAGCAAGAAAGACGATTTCCAGAAAATTGCCTGTTCGGGATCCGGATCGTAGTCCGATCCGGATCGTTCATACAGTTTTACCAGAACATCATGTTCGGGATCCGGATTGCAAATCCTGATCCGGATCGAGGAAGCAAACAGGTAAAACTAGTGTTCGGGATCCGGATCAGAGGATGCTGCGATCCGGATTGAACCAGTGTATGAACAAACACCTTCGGGATCCGGATTGAAAGCCACGATCCGGATCCTGAACATGTCCCATGTCCAGTTTTTGATGTTTAAGCAATTAAAACCTCTTCCAGGTGTTTCTACACTATAAGAAGTATTCGGATCATCAAAAATCTTTAGTTAAACGTACCTGATCCTTTTGAATTCTTCTTTCTTGAGATTGAGGTATACGATCCAAAGTTTCTTCATCTTCAATCTTCAAGACTTAATACATTCACGAAATACGCCAACTCAAATTCCGTAACAATCTCCCCCTTTGGCGGTTTCGTGACAAAACACAAATCCACAAAAGAAAATTCAAAAAGATATTTTTGTTGCTATCACCATACAACAAAAATTTACAAAAGAGATCCAGAAATTAAAAACATGAGATAAACTCCTAAGACAGACTCTAGACTTAGACATCTGTAATCTCTGCACAAAGAAATCATTCTTGACAAACAAAATCGTTAGATACCTCAAGAATTGAAACATACAAAACCAAATACAGAGATAGAGTTTATCTCATCATGACATTTGAAGAATTCAGATATGTAAGAGAATCATAGTTAAAACCAACATATCTTCTAAGCATTCAAAAACCAAATGTCAAAGTATGTTAGTCCAACATCAACTTGTTAGTCATATTACATGCCCAAATAGTTAGTCGAATAGTTAGTATAGAGGCATGTCACAAATCACAAGAGAAAAACCAAAGTTGAGTTGAAGTCATACTTACCTTGATATCACCAATTCACATCATGTTCAATCATTTCATTGTTGTTCATTGTTCAAAGTTTCTCTCAACTCTCTCCCCCTTTTTGTCACAAAACAAAGCCAAAACGTAGCAAGAGCTACAATATGTAAGGAGAGTTAAAAAGTTCTATAATCAAGAAAATCCTGAGACTATGCTAAAGTTAGAACAAAAACTAAGTTCTAAAAACAAAACTAAGAATGCAAGGTCTGCAGAGAGTAAAGCCAGAAAAATGAACAGAAGGTCTGCTCAGTCTGATGAATCTGAACTTGTACAGCTCAGCTTGTTCTAAAAATCCCTTGAAGCAGTTCGAAAGTTTGAATACTTTTCTTGATCTTCTTGTGTTCAGAGGAAATCTGCTGAAGTTCTTTCGACATTCTTTCTTGTTCAGCAGAGAGTTTTTGCTGTTCCTGACGAAGCAGTTCAAATTCATCTGTGTCTGTAGTCCCTTTCTTCAGTGTGATGGGTGCTGTGTAGATGCAGATGGTGCATTCATTCCCGTAACCCATGGAGATTCAGTTTGAAGAATTCCAGAAAGTGAGCGTGCTCTGGTGAGAGGCCCACTATGCTGACGCACTCCTTTGGACATTTTTCTTCTCGTATACTGTTTGGTTGTTGAGGTGATTTCATTAGTCTTTTTCCTTTGGTAAATTTCCTGTCCTCCTCATCAATTTTTCGTTGAACATCTTTGAAGAATTCGTCCCATTCTTCATTTCATAGTCGAGCTCTTCCTCTGGTCCTTCGTCTTGTTTGAGTTGAATCATCCTGTTCTTTTTTAACAGATGTACTCGTGTGCACCATTGTAACCAGAAGCAGGATTACCAGGAGAATGCCATTGACCTAGTGCTTTGAGTTTAGAGAAAGTGTCCTGTGAAAACCAACTCAAGAACACATGAAAAATCGTCAATTTTGAAAAATTTGAAACATTGTACCTAGACAATCATAATCATGTAGAGAAGCCAAGAATCAAATTAGTTTTCCAAAAAGAATTTTAAAAATAGATCAATTCCATGATTTTCAAAAATTCCTCTTTTATGCCCTAAAACAGAATTTTTAGAAATCGAAGCCTAAAAACTCGTTAATCAGGTAAAAACCCAGCATAAAAGCAAAACTAATGACCCAGAGTTCTTATTTCAAAAGAAATTTGATCAAAAACCATTCACAAACGAAAAAGATTCAAGATTTCAACTCACGTTTGATGAAAAAACATAAAAACTGTGAAAAACCGAGATTTTGATCAATAAAACTTACTTGAATCCGAAGAACTTTGAGTTTGGAAGCTCCAAGATGCAAGAAATCTAGAGAGAGAACTCTAGAGGCTTGAAAACAAAAGATTAGGGTAAAAGAAATCAAAATCTCTTTGTTCTTATAAAAACCCTAGCCGTGATCCGGATCGGATCGAGAATGTGATCCGGATCGGCTACCCGCAGGAAGAATCCTGCGTTCGGGATCCGGATCACTTACCGATCCGGATCGGCTTCCACTTTTTCTCCAGAAAAATTTAGAAAAATTCCATAAAATCCAGAAAAAGTATGTAAGCACTTTCATGTCAACTTTAAACAAAAGACATCGTTTCATACAACAAGAAATAGATTATGCAAAATCTATCAAAAATACCCAAAAATGAAACGAAAATTTACGAAAGTTAAAACACTTAAAGTTGAACAACTTCAATTACATCTATCCTGATCTTATGTGTAATGCCTTTATCAAATCATCAATTTTGGTAAAGAAAATGAAATACCAAGATCAATAGATGTTTGAAATCCCAGATAAGTTAGATAATATATCTAGACAATCTGTTGAAGGAGTGGCTCTTTGAGCATCTTTTATCAAAAATCCCACCTTATACCAACCATGAAATACGACTGAGTCAAGTATTTCAATATGCATTTCATCAACATTTTTAAAACAAAAATTTGCTTTTCATTCATGGAGTATCTTTTTTTCTTTCATTTTCTCCATGTGGTGGTAGTTTTCACACTCCTCATTGGGATGTAACTCTTTCCACATCTTTTGAGCATTTTACATTTCATTGACTCCCCCTCAATTGGCTATCAATTATTTAATATATAAGGTATTCAACCAAACCATTGATCTCGAATTCATACTCGACTAAGCAATCAAATATGATAATGACTATACCAAGAGATCATTGAGAGAGAAATTGACTTTGATCACTTAAAAGATGGTTTAATTAACGTAAATGATCATTGCAACATTGAAATATTATGACATCAAAAGCATAATAAATTTCTAAATGCATAAAAGGATGCAATTAAAGTCAATTATGATTTATGCTCAATTAATGTCCTATGTACAAAACATAGATAAAGAACAAAACAAAAACAAAAACAAAACCTAACCTAAGCAAAGGTTTCAAAAAGAGTTATTTCAAGGAAAGCATGCCAATTGCTTTACGCAAGTGAATAAAACGTTTTTGATCCAAAGGTTTTGTTAAGATATCAGCTAATTGATCCTCAGTTGAAATATATGACAGTTGAAGAATGTTTGATTCAACTAGCTCTCTAAGAAAATGATATCTAAGTTCAATATGTTTTGTTCTAGAGTGCAACACAGGGTTTTTTGAAATGTTAATAGCACTAGTGTTGTCACATAAAATGGTTACCGAAGATGCTGAAATCCGGAAATCGCTCAACACGCTTTTCATCCAAATCAATTGGGTTGAACAACTTCCTGCAGAAATGTACTCCGCTTCGGCAGTCGAGAGTGCTATGCAATTCTGCTTTTTACTGTGCCATGCAACAAGGCAATGGCCAAGATAGAAGCATGCACCACTCGTGCTTTTCCGGTCATCCACTGATCCAGCCCAATCGGCATCTGAGTATCCAACAATATCCAAAGTCGTTCCCATAGGATACCAAATTCCGAAATTGATTGTACCTTTGATATATCGGATGATCCGTTTCACCGCTTTCAGGTGAACCTCCTTCGGTGCTGATTGATATCTCGCACAAATCCCAACACTGAAGGATATATCCGGGCGACTAGCCGTGAGATATAGTAGACTTCCAATCATACTGCGATACAGTTTCTCGTCTACATTCTCACTATGTGATTCACTTCCAAGTCCCTTATGGCTAGTTCCCATTGGAGTCGGAAAATCCTTAGAATTTTCAAGATCAAACTTTTTGACCAACTCCAGTGCATACTTGGATTGACACAAGTGAATTCCTTCATCGTTTTGTTTAACTTGTAATCCAAGAAAATAAGTCAATTCGCCCATCATGGACATCTCAAATTCGCTTTCCATGGTCTCCGCGAATTTAGAAGCATCATTATCTCTTGTTGCTCCAAAAACAATGTCATCGACATAGATTTGAGCAACTATGAAATTGTTTTGATAATGCTTCACAAAGAGAGTCCTGTCAGCTCCCCCTCGAGTGTAGCCCTTTTCCAAAAGGTGCTTTGTCAACCTTTCGTACCATGCTCGCGGTGCTTGTTTCAGACCGTAAAGAGCCTTTTTCAGACGAAAAACATGGTTAGGTAGTTTATGATCCACAAAACCTTTCGGTTGAGCCACATAAACTTCCTCATTTAAAAACCCATTTAAAAAGGCGCTCTTAACGTCCATTTGAAATAATTTGATTTTAAAATGACAAGCAATCGCAAACAATATACGAATGGACTCGAGTCTAGCTACAGGGGCGAAAGTTTCATCAAAGTCTATACCTTCTACTTGAGAGTAGCCTTGAGCAACTAACCTTGCTTTGTTCCTGATGATAGTACCTTCTTCATTTTTCTTGTTCTTGAAGATCCATTTGGTACCTATCACATTGTGTTGCTTCGGAGGCTTCGTCAATTCCCAGACTTTGTTTCGCTCGAATTGATGGAGCTCTTCCTGCATTGCTTTAATCCAGTAGTCATCTTGGAGAGCTTCATCAACATTCCTTGGTTCGATTTGAGATACATAGCATGCAAATCCGCAAACCAATTGTCTCCGTGTTCTGACTCCTTCTTGTGGATCTCCAATGATGTTCGATTCAGGGTGATCCTTGGAGATGCGTAACGTTTGAGGTAGAGGAGTAGACGGAGGTACACGAGATGATTCCTGCACATCAGTTGAACTTGAAGAACCGTTAGATGCATCAACATTATTATCGAAAGAATTGTTAGAAGAAGATGCATTAGCAGGTGTATCATCATCAAGAGAGATATCGAGGGTAGATTTTTCAGATTCAAAGTGAAAAGCTTCATCTACCTTAACATTTATCGATTCTACGATCGTCTTAGATTCTAAGTTAAAAACTCGATATGCTCTGCTGTTTGTAGAATAACCTAAGAAAATCCCTTCGTCACTTCGAGAGTCAAATTTTCCAAGATTTTCGCGATCACGTAAAATAAAACACCGACTCCCAAAGATACGAAAATATTTGATGTTAGGTTTTCTACAAAACCAAAGTTCATATGGTGTATTCAATGTCCCCGGGCGCAAATACACGCGATTGATAACATAAACAGCAGTGTTCACCGCTTCAGCCCAAAAATAAAAGGTAAGTTCCGGCTGTGAAGCATAACACGTGCCATTTCCTGTACGACCCTGTTTTTGCGCTCGACTACACCATTTTGTTGAGGTGTGTAAGGTGCAGAGAATTCATGTTTAATGCCATTAGAAGTGCAAAAATCAATGAATTTGGAATTTATGAATTCCCCACCTCTATCACTCCTAACTCGAGTAATCCTTTCATTCTTTTCAATCATAATACGATTGCAGATTTCGAGAAAAGAATCAAAGGTATCAGCTTTTTCTTTTAAAAATGCTACCCAAGTATATCTAGAAAATCATCAACCAATAAGAAAATATACCATTTACCTCCCAGAGATGGTTGACGAGTTGGCCCCATTAAGTCCATATGCAAAAGTTCCAAAGGCCGTTTTGTACCTATGTGGTTCAAGTTCTTGTGTGCAGTCCTAGACTGTTTTCCCTTTTGGCAACCGCCACACACAAGGTTTTGTTCAAAAGAAAGTTTCGGAACCCCCTTGACCACATCTTTGTTCGAAATTCTAGCAAGTTCCTTAAAGTTTATGTGACCTAGCCTTTCATGCCAAAGTGTTTCATTTTTCAAAGATGCTAGGTTACATTTTTCAGAAATCTTAGTAGGAACTACATAACAATTGTTTTCTGATCTAACCCCCTTTAAAAAGAAAGCATGGTTCATGTCAGTTACAGTGCATTTATCAGATGAAAAATTAACTGAATAACCACTATCACAAAGTTGACTTATGCTTATGAGGTTAGTCTTAAGGCCATGAACAAATAACACATTATCTAGAACCGGGCCATCTGGAATAGCTACCGTTCCCTTTCCAACAATTTTGGAAGACCGACCATCTCCGAAAACAACAAGTCCTCCGGAGTTTTTCTCAAATGTTTGAAAACAGTTTTTATCACCGGTCATATGACGGGAACACCCGCTATCCAGATACCAAGACGAACTATCATATGCATGCAAGGAAACATTGGTAGCAAGACAAGGGAAAATTTCACCTTTGCGCACCCAAACCTTTTTGGAGTGCGTCGGTAATGATCGTGAAGTTGATTTCCTAGGTGAGAGCGTCTTGCTTGAAGAATTGCTGCTCCTTGATGATGTCGTCTTGAGCGGTGTACTACCAAGGCTCTTTTCCTTCAATGAATTGCAGTTGATTTCTGAGGAATAGCCTTTTTGGTAGTCATTGCAAGAGGTGCTTGAGGTGTGCGTTTGGCTTCCATCTTGCAATTTCTCCTTATGTGCCCTGAAATGCCACAACGAAAACATACCTTAGGTCTTGTCGATTCCGAGGAGGATGTAGTAGGCTTGTTGTCGTTGCTTGTCGTGAATTCCGGTGTCGGAGGAGGAGATACCGACTGAGGCACAAATACTGTCCCACTCGAACTTGGAATGTCTCCAGTTTGAGTGTATCCGAGGCCGAACTTATTTCTTTGACCAAGACCAAGAAGTCTGTCCAACTTACTCCTTCCAGAAGAAAATCTCTTTAAGTCATCCTTCAGTTGGCGTATGGTCTCCGTCATTTCCAATTTTTCCTGTCGAGCCTCGCCGTTGAGCTTCAAGAAGTAATTCGCTTTGTTCACCATATCCATATAATTCTTCTCGAGTTGCTCATTGGACTCTTGAAGGGAAACATTTGTTTTAATCAGATTATCCCTTTCCACTTCAAGATCGGTTGAGAGAGAGGTTACCCTTTTTACTTCTTCTTCAAGATCCTGCAATCTCCCTTTCAACCCCTTGTTTTGCTTAGCCAGTTTCTTTGAATCCCTCAAAAGTTATGGTAGGCTAAAGCAAAATCTTCACCTTCCGAATCATCTGATTCATCGTCCGTTGCAATCTTTTCAACAGAGGAGTTGGACAAGGAATCGGATGTACTTGCCATTAAGCACATGAAGGGTGAAGATGTAGTGGACGCGTGGAAAGCTGTCGCGTTGTCTTCTTCATCACTTGAGGATGACTCATTTGACGTGGAGTTGTCATCCCAAGTAACGACTTGCATCGCTTTCTTCTTTGCCGGATTCTTGTTGGGACACTCCGTTGAAATGTGGCCGTAGCCTCGACATTTGAAGCACTGAACTTGTCCCTCTGAACTTTTCTTATCCTTTGAGAAGTTCTCTTGCTTTCTTGACTTGTAAGAAGAACCCTTGCCTTTCTTCGACTTTCCGAAGGATGGAGTTTTGCTTGAATTTCCCCTTCGAAAGTTGCGGCGAAACTTCCTTGTCAAGAGAGCGAGCTGCTTCTCAAAGTCCTCCATAGAAAGGTTCTCGTCGTCGTCCGAGGAGGATGAATCCGCGTCTTCTTCTTTAGTTGATTTCAATGCGTAACCTGAAGACTTAGAAGAGGATGCCTTTCCAGAAGAATAGTTAGTAGGAAATGTCATTTCATAAGTTTGTAAAGCACCTACTAATTCTTCTACACGCATTTCGTCCGGGTGTTTAATTGTTTCAATGGCTGCGACCTTCGGGCGAAATCGTTCAGGAAGAGTTCTTAGAATTTTTCTTACAACTTTAAATTCTGGAATCTTCTCTCCCAAGTTAGCACATGAGTTTACGATGTCTTGCAATCGTGTGTAATAGTCAGTGAAAGATTCATTCTCTGCCATAGAGATAGAGTCAAACTTGCTCGTAAGCATTTGCAGTTTCTGAATCTTCACAAGGTTAGTTCCCTCATGCGTAACTTGAAGAACATCCCAGATTTCTTTCGCAGTCTCACATGCCGAGACGCGAGAGAACTCAGTTTGTGACAAAGCATTAAATAGAGCATTAATTCCCTTGCCATTGTAAGAAGAAGAATCTATCTCTTCCTTGGTCCATTTCGACCTAGGTTTTAAGGTGCGAACATCATCTATAATTTCAGTTGGATTAGACCATCCTAATTCAATTGATTGCCACACCCTTTCGTCGATGGAAATTAAAAAGGCTTTCATCCGCACTTTCCAGTACGCATAATTTGTTCCATCAAAGAAAGGGGGTCGATTGATGTTTCCACCTTCAACCATTGTTTACAACCCTATTCCCGCTCTGATACCACTTGTTGGGTTATAGTAATTGGATCTAAATAGGGGAAAAAACACCTAGAGGGGGGTGAATAGGTGTAAACAATAAACACTCAAAAAATCATTGCGCAATAAAACCCAATGCGGAAAAATAAAAGAACACGCAAGATTTTTACGTGGAAAAACTCCAAACCGGAGTAAAAAACCACGGGACCGATAACACGGCGAAATCCACTAGAATTAACACACGTACAAGGTGATATAACGTACTCACAGACGACTCAACCTTTTACCATACGCTCCTAGTAGATCTTCCCGCTCGCTCCACGACGCTTCTCGAATCCACGATCCGCGCCCAACGCTGAATCCACAGCGTCCAACGTCGAGTCCACGACGTCCGACCGAATCCACGGTCTTCACCCAGTGGCACGCTTCGAATCCACGAACGTACCTCGCTCCGAATCCACGAGAGCGGTTGCACCTTGAATCCACAAGGCCACGCGAGTCCACGCGCCGATTTTGGGTAAATCGTTGTTTGTTTTGGGTGGTGATGATCCGCCGAATACTTAGATTAAAGATAGATCGGAAATACCATCTAAGTATTCATTGATTTGATTCTACTCAAAATGTGAGTATGGAAAACCTAGAATCAAATCAATCAATATAGATGAAGAAACATAGAATAAATCTATTGATTTCCTTTCTTCTCTATATATGTGGATTTTTCTTTTCGGCTATTTTCTTCTATAATAGCGGATGCCCTAGAAATGAATAAGGGCCTATTTATAGGTTAGAAACCATTGGAAGAATATACGGATCAAAAACTGCCTTTTCTGGAAATTTTACCGACGGCGATCCGGATTGGAATTGACGATCCGGATTGCAGAAGCAAGAAAGACGATTTCCAGAAAAATGCTGTTCGGGATCCGGATCACAAAGTCCGATCCGGATCGTTCATACAGTTTTACCAGAACATCAATGTTCGGGATCCGGATTGCAAATCCTGATCCGGATCGAGGAAGCAAACAGGTAAAACTAGTGTTCGGGATCCGGATCAGAGGATGCTGCGATCCGGATTGAACCAGTGTATGAACCAACACCCTTTGGGATCCGGATTGCCGAGTCCGATCCGGATCCTGAACATGTCCCATGTTCAGTTTTTGATGTTTAAGCAATTAAAAATTCTTCCAGGTGTTTCTACACTATAAGAAGTATTCGGATCATCGAAAAATCTTTAGTTAAACGTACCTGATCCCTTTGAATTCTTCTTTCTTGAGATTGAGGTATATGATCCAAAGTTTCTTCATCTTCAATCTTCAAGACTTAATACCTTCACGAAATACGCCAACTCAAATTCCGTAACACAAAGCACAACTCAGTCGGAGAACCCTCCACGACTCAACCTCACAACACAACTCACTCAAGAAGGTACTACACAGCTGGGACCGCCGTCACTCCATACGGCTCCCACAACGACACCCCACTCATAGACGAGCAGAGCCGACTGACGCGGCAAGGTCCGAGAATCCCGATAGACCGGTGCCTAGAACCCCAATCAAACAAGAACAGACTCTAGGCTCAGCCTATCGAAGTTCTTGATCCTTTACCGTTCAGGGATTCGGCCCCTCTCGGTTAAAGTGGGCAACTATCTCAACTCAAACTCAACTCACGGCTGGAGATGCTCCACAGCTAGAACTGCACAGAGTCCGAAAACCCCGGGAGTCTACTACCTACGACCCTAAACAAACAAGAACCGGCTATAGGTGTCGCCTCCCGTTGTTTTCGGCCCAAGACGAAATCAGCCCTTAGAACCCAGATCCCCCGCCCTGGCGGATGAGGGAATTTAGTAAAAAAGATGACCTTTATAAAGAAATATCATTTCTTCTCAACCCCCTTGGGGTGAGGGTAAATTTATCCTTTGAAAACTATCTTAAATTGAGAAAAACCAGCTTTTATGGATTTTAGTTCTTGAGAAAATCAGTTGAAAACGAGTTTGTTTCCCGAACTCCCAAGGGTGACACCTTCGCCCAATCAAACAAGAACAAGCTCCGGCGACCCTTAGGGATACGGAAGGAAAACACTGGTATACCAAAATCATGAGAGTTCAAAAGCATTCTGGGTTCAAGGTCCTGATAACTCACGTACCCCACGATCACAACGTGGTAGTGACGAGAAAACGATGCAACAACTAGAAACCCGGGACCACCGTTTACTCTAAACGGTTCCCAAACCACCAACACTGGCCTAACACAGCCACCAGACCCACTCAGCCCCCAGGCCCGAGTGAAACACCCATCCTACAAAACTCTGACCACTCGGCCCACTACCCGGGCGAGGAACCCTATGTCCAGAAGGAAATGCAGTGTGTGGAATGTCTAAAGCATAATAGAACCTAGCCCAGATTAAGGTTCTCTATTGGTCTGGTTGAATACATGCAACATATGACGGGGGTGCTAGTCAAGTTCCAAGAAACACTTAAACTAGCATGCAATCCTATTATAATAGAATTAGAAGGAAGTCCGAAGACTTGGAGAGAAAAACCAACCCACCTCAGATCGCCCCCAATTGCTCGTCGACACTTGCAATTGGCTCAGCAGGCTTACCTTGTCTCCACGAGGTCCGCACGCAACCCGAAGTACGATGCCGGAACCCGCACGCAAAAATGGAGTCACAAGGTCGAATCCCAGTCAGATGCTAAAACTACACTGCAAACTGCCAGGAAAGAAGAAATCGCAAAATCAGTCAAAACGGTCGAAAACCAAGCATCCGGCGACGAAAAACAGCCTCACGGCGAAAAACCGCGACCGACGGCGAAAAACAACGCCCGACGGCGAAAAACAGCACGCGGCGGCGAAAACAGCGGTCGACGGCGAAAAACAGCGGTCGACGGCGAAAAACAGCTCGCGGCGGCGAAAACAGCGGTCGACGGCGAAAAAACAGCGGTCGACGGCGAAAAACAGCGGTCGACGGCGAAAAAACAGTTCGCGGCGGCGAAAAACAGCGGTCGACGGCGAAAAACAGCCCGCGGCGGCGAAAACAGCGGTCGACGGCGAAAAACAGTTCGCGGCGGCGAAAACAGCGGTCGACGGCGAAAAAACAGCCCGCGGCGGCGAAAACAGCGGTCGACGGCGAAAAACAGCGGTCGACGGCGAAAAAACAGCCCGCGGCGGCGGGAAAACAGCGGTCGACGGCGAAAAACAGCTCGCGGCGGCGAAAACAGCGGTCGACGGCGAAAACAGCGGTCGACGGCGAAAAACAGCTCGCGGCGGCGAAAACAGCGGTCGACGGCGAAAATCAGCTCGCGGCGGCGAAAACAGCGGTCGACGGCGAAAAACAGCGGTCGACGGCGAAAAACAGCTCGCGGCGGCGAAAAACAGCGGTCGACGGCGAAAAAAACAGCGGTCGACGGCGAAAAACAGCTGTCGACGGCGAAAAACAGCGGTCGACGGCGAAAAACAGCTCGCGGCGGCGAAAACAGCGGTCGACGGCGAAAAACAGCTCGCGGCGGCGAAAACAGCTGTCGACGGCGAAAAACAGCGGTCGACGGCGAAAAACAGCTCGCGGCGGCGAAAACAGCGGTCGACGGCGAAAAAAACAGCGGTCGACGGCGAAAAAACAGCTCGCGGCGGCGAAAAAAAAACGGCCTCCGTCGGCGAAAAACGGCCTCCGTCGGCGAAAAACAGCATCCGACGGCGAAACCGGCCTCCGTCGGCGGAAAAACGGGGCCGGCACGCAAATCCAGGCGTCGACGAAGTCCCGGGGCACGCCAAGCGATTAAGACGGCGGTCGCGCGGCCCAAGGAACCGGCCGCGAGGAGCAGGGGCCCGCCGCACGGCGCCGGAGCGCGCCGCGCGGCGCCCCTGCGGCGCTGCGCGCGGCGCTACGCGCGCCCGCGCGCTGCCCGCCGCGCGCAGCCCGCTGCGCGCAGCGGTGAGTGCAGCGGTGCGCGCCCGCGCAGGCCCGCGCGCGGCCCGGGCGGCCAGCGCAGGCCCGCGCGCGGCCCGGGCGGCCCGCGCGCGGCCCGGGCGGCCCGCGCGCGGCCCTGCCGCGCGCGCACCTGCGCGCGGCCAGGCAGCGCCGCGCGCTGCCTTTTGCTGCGCGCGGCGCCGCGCCTAGCGGCGCGGAAAAATTTAAAAAAATTTGGAAAAAATTCTAAAAAAATTCAAAAAAATTCCAGAAAAATTAAAATAAATTTAAAAACCCTTTATCACCAAATAAATTTTCCAAAATTCTCCAAATCACCAAAAATCCCTAAAAACTCCATTTTTTGTATTTAAAATCAACAAAGAAAATTCCCCAAGCTCCTAGAAAATCCAAAGTCCTAATAAAATGCTCCAAGCTCTATAAAAACAAACACCAAAGCTCTCTAACCAAAAATCCAAGCTCAAAACCCCAATTATTTAAGCTAAACAAAAATATAAAAACCAAAAATACTAACCTCACAAGAGAACCACCCCAAATCCACCAAGGGTCAACTCCAAATCCTTCCTCTCCTCTTCTTGTTTCTTTTTCTCTCTTTTTTTCTCTTTTCTTTCTCTCTTTCCCTTTCTTTCTTTCTTGCTTTCTTTGCTGCTTCGTGAAGCATCAGAGGAGGTGGTGGTGGGAGGTAGGTGAAGGAGGTGGTGAGGCCCACTCATATGGTGAGGTTACCTCACCAAAGAGCTTAGACCACTAATTAACTCCCTAATTAAGCAAAGCTTAATTAGCAAGCAAGAGGGATTAAATAAAAAGTAATAAAACCACTTACCTCTAATCCAAAACCCCACAGCCACCTCCACTGCCACCCAACAAGAAGCTCACTTAATTATTAATCCATCAATTATATTAATAAAATAATCCAAAAAGGCCCTCTTCAACTCACTTTTTGCCTTCGGGCCCTCCGCTGCTGCCCGGAATCACCCGAACCCCGCTGTAAATTGAAAGTACACGCGTCCACAGCTTTTTCTCTTCAAAAAGCTCATCCGTTGAGTCGTGGTGCTCAAATCAAATACCGGCTCCAAAATTGCCAGTTCCGACTCACTTTTTGCCCCCGGATCCTCCGCGTCAGTCCGGAACCTCCCGAACTTCGCTGTAAACTGAATACATACCTGTTCCAAGTGTTCCTGAATTTCCGGCACTCCACTGTGAAGTCGGTAATACCCAAAACTAGCCCTCAATCGGCATACAAAGCCCGGAAAAACCCCGTATCGAGTTGGAGCTTCTGCGTTGATCCGAATCAGCCCGGCATCAACTGTAAACTCAAAAGCAACAAGTCCAAGGCCACTCTCTGCCCCATGCCATCTTGTGTGGTCGGCGCGCTGCCCGAAGACTCGGTACTCTACAGGCGCGCAGTCCACGGGCCGGCGTGCACCAGAGGGTAGGCCACGTGGCGTGTTTAGATTGGTCGGCGCAGTGGACTGGGACCACGGAGCAGGCAGGCGTGGCGCATGGACCGGCGGGACACGTGGCGGCTTTCTATTGGCAGGCTCACGAACGCGTGGTCCACCGAGGCGCGGGGGGGTGCCTCGGGAACCGCGCATGGCAGGGGCGCCAGGCGGCGTGCCAGGCGCGCACGTGGGCGCGCTGGCGCGCGTTGACCAGCGGCGCGCCACGCGCCGGCTCCCGCGCTGGCCACGTGGCATGCGGGGGTTGGCTGCAGCGGCTGTCCGCTGTTTTGTGTCTGCGTGGCCCTCTGTGGACGATTCGGGCGTTCCGTGTTTGGAGCCGCGCAGCGGATTCAGGCGCCCGAATCCAGGGACATGGTGGTCATTTCTCGAATTGTTTCTTCCAGCATATAAATAGGCCGAGTTCAACTGCTGAGAGCTTTTTCCCTGTACCTTTTCTCACAGGGGGACCTTCACAAGAATTCTTCCTCTCCCATAGCCGGTTCTATCTGCAAATTCCCGGATTTTTCTGCGACATGCATCCCGAGGTTTGCATTTTTACGGCGCGGCGTGACGCTCGTTCGTTTGTGATCTTCTTCGTCGCGTTTTGGTGCGAGGACTCCCCCGGCTTACTCTGACCACCGTTTTCGTCGATTCTTGCGCCGTTGGCTTCTCGACAGGTAGGGCTACGATCTTCGTGATTTGATCTTCCCCTCATTTCGAGTTTATTTTGGAGTTTTTCGAGCATCCATTTGACCCATTTTTCCTCGCGGAGTTTTGGACACCGCTGTGGTGTTTTGGCTATATCTTCGCGCACAGGCGTCGGATCGAGGCGTGCGTTTTTCATCTACACAGCGCAAGGAACACCCTCAAATTTTTTGGGATTTTTCTGAATATTTTTCGAAGGTGAAAATCCTCTTCTCCCTGAGTTCTTGGATGCTGAAATACTGTACAGATTTCTTTGGGGTGTTTTCCTTGCAAAATTTGTATCTCAGTGTAGGAAACTCGGATTTGAGCGTGCAGGTACTCGTTTCGACCGGTTCGTCGCGAGGATCGTGACAGTATTTTTCTTGGATTTTTCTGTGATCAACTCGCAGGTGAAAAAGGCACAACTTTGGGACTGAATTCTGGGACAGCATGTTTTTGGGTGCTTGTGTACTTAATTGTATGTTTTGGGGTAATTGTTGTGCAGTGATCGCGGCAGTTTGGCTTGTTTGGGCGAGAGCACTATTTGGACCTGGAATTAGCGATCGAGGTGGGTGGTTGCTATATCCCTCTTTTTTGACATCCCCACTAGGAATATTAGAGAGATCCTCTCTGTTGGACATATTGAATGGTCACCTAATGGATATGTATGCTTAACTAAAATAATTATGATCCTATCATATGGAAAACACTATAGTGGAAACCTGATAGTGGTTGGGACTTATACATGCTTATATGGATGTAATATCGGCATTTAACTTTGCATGGGGGATTCACTTTCATGTTGGGATATTATGAAACGTCTTGTGGGAGGGTACCACTTGAGGATCTTTTGGATAGGCATAGATGGATGATTTATGTGAGAGTGATTAGCAGATTATAGACATGTGTGGTTAGATTATGATTTTAGCATGACGATTACATCCAGGCGGAGCTATTAATTGACACACATGTGGAACCATTTTTGGCACACTTTCTTCTATCTCTCATGAGGATATAGTGTGACGCCCCACTTCCCAGGGGGTCACCCATCCTAGAACTACTCTAGCTCTAGCACGCTTAACTCTCATGTTCCTCTTGGATCTTGCTACCATCCAAAATGCTATAGCCGGGTTAGAGATTTAGTCCTCTTATATCATTTATATAAAGGACTAATCCAAATTCCGGGGGTGTCACATTCTTCCCCCCTTTAAGCCCTGACGTCCACGTCAGGCTCAAGCACACTCACAAGCACCAGGCGATGTGAGACTCGTCTCGCTAGCCTTAGCCGACCTTTTGAGGAGCTGCACTCCACTCACAACGGTCATTAGCCGGGGAGCCTCGCTCTACCCGCTATATGACCCTGGCTCAGCCGAGACTCATCTCACATTTTCGGCTGGTGAATGGCTCTGATACCAACTGTGACGCCCCACTTCCCAGGGGGTCACCCATCCTAGAACTACTCTAGCTCTAGCACGCTTAACTCTCATGTTCCTCTTGGATCTTGCTACCATCCAAAATGCTATAGCCGAGTTAGAGATTTAGTCCTCTTATATCATTTATATAAAGGACTAATCCAAATTCCGGGGGTGTCACATATAGGCTGGCTTATATGGACATCTAGTTAGGCCATTTCTTATTACTACACTATATGTTGGGACTTGATTTAGGAGAAACCCTGTTTGTTTCTTCTCTCCCTATTCTGTAGTCAGGTGGCTATTTGTTTCCCGGGTTTGAGCAGGGATTTGGGATAGTGTAGCCGGGGCCTGGATTTTAGCTCCTGGGGTATTGCGGCTACCGCGGATGGTAGGCGGTTGACCGGATGTCGGATGTGGGACATGTTTGTGATTATGGGTGTTGTTATGAACCCCTTACTTTTGATTACCCGCTAGGCATTGGAGTAGCTTCTATGTTTAAAAAGGCTAAATGCACTTTATAGGTGACAATGGCAAGCTTAATTGAGATTAAAACAGATACTACTTGAACTTGCCTCAATGGGGGTTATAACTATAGAGCGGCAACATCATGTTTAAAGATAAGGCTAGTTAATAAATTGTGGGCTTTGGGAATGCAGTATAGACAGGCACAGGCTATCTCTTATTTACTATTCTTATACAATTATCAGCATGCTCTAGCAAGGTAAAAATATATCGACATCTGTTTCATTTTATGTCATCTTGGGACATTTGCATGCTTGTATGGTCACCTAGATAGGCCACCTTTTTTTTATGCTACACTATCATGCTGGAATTGACATAGGAGAAACATTTTTATTATTCTTTTCTCCTTTCATTTGAGGCTTAGGGTATTTGCAGCTCGTACGCGAGCAGGGGGATTGGGATAGTGTTGTCAGGTTCTTGGGTTTTGGGACAGGCAGGGCTTGATGGCAGGGTATTGCGGCAACCGCGGATTTTGGGCGGTTGACCGGACAGTTCTTAGTGCATCAGATCGGGGAGAGGATTTAGGCTTCTTTTAGTGGATGGTTCTTTTCCACTTAAATCAGGGTCATGATCCAGTCCTGCGGACTTATTCTACTATGATACTTATTACTCAGGCATTTTACTCGTGTGGGTCGCTCCCCTCGAGTGCCACTCCGTAGTGTGCGATATACTGACTTTGAGTCCTTGAGACTCCTATCCCCTATCGGTGTTATGCGTAGGCTGGTATACCCGATTTGGCAGGCATAGCAGGCAGTACCAGTGTTTACTGGTGTACAGATTGGGTCGAGTCAGGCAGGCATTTATATTCTGGTGCACTTATTTAGCTATTCTTTTAGCTCGACATCTTAGAGGCATATAGTGGTAGCTTCTTCATCAGTAGTTATATTTACAGCTTACCACCTTTGTTTTATTTTCGCCTCTGGTAGTCCTAGTGGGCATGTCTGAGTTTGAGGTTTTACCCACTAGGGGAGGCTACTGGTTTACCAGTAGTTCTCACCCCTATTATTCTTTCCTCTTTTTCTTCTCCCTTGTTTTGCAGTGTCTTCTGCGGGTGCTGCTGGGCTTTCAGTGGCGAGTCGAGGAGAGAGGACGGCTGAGTAGATAGATCTCGAGGCAGGATGAGCGAGTTAGTTGGACTGTTGGTGTACCCATGTTTCCTCATACGACTGTACTTTTACTTTTGGGACTGGCTTTTGCCAGCAGGTTGTATTTATTTTTGGTGAGCTGGGAGAGACTGATGTATCATTTATACAGATGTATTGTATTTTATTTCCAGCTTCAGTCTGAGATGTATTAGTTTTAGTTCAGCTCTGTTTTTATTGCTCTATTATTATTATCTCTTATATCTGAGCAGGCTTGGCGCTTCGTGTACGCGGGAAATTTCGTGTGCACGGCGGATCTGTAGATAGGCCCGGATTCTGGTTTACACCCGGGGCGTGACAACCGTGCTCCGTTTTGCGTGCGGACTCCTGCGGCGTGCTTCGATTTGCGTGCGGACTCCGGTGGAGGCAAGGAATCGCGCGGAGCCCAATTGCAAGTGTCTACGAGCAATTGGTGGCAAACCGAGGTGGGTTGGTTTTTCTCTCCAAGTCTGCGGACTTCTTTCTAATTCTATTATGATAGGATTTTTCATGCTAGTTTAAGTGTTTCATTGGAACTTTGACTAGCACCCCCGTCATATGTTGCATGTGTTTAACCAGACCAATAGAGAACCTTAATCTGGGCTAGGTTCTTTTATGCTTTAGACATCCCACACATTGCATTTCTTCTGGACATAGAGTTCCTCGCCCGGGTAGGGGGCCGAGTGATCATGGTATTGTGGGACGGGTGTTGCACTCGGGCCTGGGGGCTGAGTGGGGTCTGGTGGCTGTGTTAGGCCAGTGTTAGTGTTTTGGGAACCGTTTTGGGTAAACGGTGGTCCTGGGTCTTTGGTCTTCTCTCCGTTTTACTCGTCACTACCATGTTGTGATCGTGGTGCACGTGTGTTATCAGGACCTTGAACCCAGAATGTTTTTGGACACTCATAATTTTAGTAAACCTGTATTTTCCTTCCAAATTTCTAGGGGTCGTCGGAGCCTGTTCTTGTTTGATTGGGCGTCGGCATCAACCCTTGGGAGTTCGGAAAATAAACTTGTTTTTAACTGATTTTCTCAAGAACTAAAATCTATAAAAGTTGGTTTTCTCAATTCAAAACGGTTTTCAAAAAGGGCAAATTTATCCTCACCCCAAGGGGGTTGAGTGGAAATGATATTTTATAATAAATGTCATCTTTTCTCCTAAATTTCCTCACCCGACCGGGGTGAGTGATCTGGGTTCTAAGGATTGATTTCATTCTTGGGTCGAAAACAACGGGAGGCTACGCCTATAGCCTGTTCTTGTTTGATTGGGGTCGTAGGTATTAGTTTCCCGGGGTTTTCGGACCCTTCGCGGTTCTGGCTGTTGAGCATCTCCAACCCGTGAGTTTGGTGTGTTGAGTTGGTTTCCCACTTAACCGAGAGGGGCTGAATCCCTGAACGGTAATGGATCGAGAACTTCGATAGGCTGAGCCTAGAGTCTGTTCTTGTTTGATTGGGGTTCTAGGCACCGGCCTAACGGGATTCTCGGACCTTTGCTGCGTTAGTCGGTTCTTCTCGCCTATGAGTGGGGTGTCTTTTTGGGAGCCGTTTGGAGTGACGGCGGTCCCAGCTGTGTAGTACCTTCTTTTAGTGAGTTAGTGTTGTGAGATTGAGTCGTGGAGGGTTCTCCGACTGAGTGATGGTTTTTGGGTATTCGAGTTACCGATCTGTTTGATCGTGGATTTTAGCCTACTGAGACTGAGGTTTTATGCCAGTATTGAGATACTTGAGTTCGCGGGGTCGCTCCCCGCGAGCTACGCTCCGGATGCGATGATGATACCGAGCCTGACGAGGCTGCGATGTGGTTACTGAGATAGTCCTTGAGGGACACCCTACGTAAGACCAAGCCCTGTTTGGGCATGAGTGGCAGTAGATGAGCGCAGACTTGACTGGTCCAAAGAGGGACAGTCGTTGAGATTGGGTGATATGTGAGAGTGAGTTTCACAGCATGTTCATAGTAGAGTTTTCCTTTGAGCATAGTACTTATGACATATTGTCAGTAATGAGTGGATGCATACCATCATATGTGTTCTTTTTTCCATTGAGCATAGTAGATAGAGGCATGATAGCTGTAGATACTTTTCCAGCTTTTTTTTATTATCGCAGTCTTTTTCTGTTATCGTATGCCTCTAGTAGACTTAGTGGGCAGACCGTGGGTCTTGGAGATGGTACCCACTGAGAACTACTGTAGGACGTAGTTCTCACACCCTCTGTCGGTGACAGGTTGCTGAGGCCTTTTCTTCCGTTCCTGCCCGAGCTGGCTCGACGGACCGAGGACAGGGAGTCGCAAGATAGTTCCCTACCAGCATAGTTCCTTTAGAGTGAGGTAGATGTACCATCCCGGACTGTGGGATTCTCTGGTTATTGTTGTATTTCTAGTTTTTAGTTATCTCCCTTTTTGGATTCGTAGATGTTGTATAGGTGGATTTTTATTTGTATCCGACCTTGTATTATTCAGGTATTTGGGGAGATGGACTTTGTATTTATTTTCAGCTTTGTATTAGTTTGATTTTATATTACAGCTTTCATTTTTCGCTCTGATATCTGTGTAGCTGTAGTTCTATCTTTTGCAGGTTAGACGCTTCGTCGGTGCGGGGCTTCCCGTGTCGACGGCGGATCTGTTGGCGAGCCCGGGTCGCAGTTTCGACCCCGGGGCGTGACAGATACAATATTCATCTCCCATAAATGATAATCGTATAATTTCCTTAGATACAAAACCCAGAACTCAGCAGGGAGGTATCTCCAATAAATACATCAGTGTACAGGCTCTCAATACATATCATAACCTCACTACATCTGTCTCTCAAAAGAGGAAAATAAAATAGCTAATCTACTAAAGCTCTCCTCTGAAGGGGGTACCGCTACTCTCCAACGACGGGTAGGGTCTAGCACGCGACACCCTCGCCACGATCAACAACCGCTAAGACTCTGCAAAACAAAGGAGAGAAAGGAAAAAGGCGGGGAAAAACCCCAATGGCCGTGAGAACTACACCAAAAAGGGAGTTCTCGGTGGGTACCACCGCCAGCCCGACGGTCTGCCCACCAAGTCCTCTAGAGGCAATAAAATAACTAATGCAGTAAGAACTGAACAAGAAAGCTGGAGACTCTCAATAGCTACCATGCCTTCATCTAAATGCTCAAGAGGGGAGAATCAATGAATGGTATGCAACCACTAGCACATGAAGTGCACAATCGACCCAATCGAGCTGACTGCCATATCTGGTCCAGTCAAACCTGCGCCCACCTACAACCACCTCCCGCTGACGGGCAGGAATTATGTAGGGCGTCCGAACGGACTAACTCGCTATCGAGTAGTGGCTCATGCAGGCTATAATCAAAATCCACGCTCTCTCTCTCTCAGAACGGATAGACTCAAGATGCTCAACCTCTCACACAACGATCAAAGTACTCACAACAACACAGGACCACCGTCAAACCAAACGGCTCACAACAACACTAGCCAGCCTCCACTCGTCCCCCAGGCACGAGTGCAAAAGTAAAAGTATCCATCTGAATAGACCCAATCGATGGACCAGTAAAACTGGCACTGCCTGCTCCGCCTGCCGCAACGGGTATGCCAGTCTATGCATAACACCGAAGCAAAGGAGTCTCAAGGACTCAAAGTCTGTCTGACTGTCGCACCCCGGGGGTTTCATTCAGCGGAAACAATCATCAAAAAGGGGTTCGTTTTGCATGTAGAATTTTTTTTTTTTTTTGAAAATCCTTTCTTCCCCAGAGCGTACCCAGATCCGCCGCATACACAGATTTACTCTACAAACGGGCAGAGTCTCCTCTGTATATGCACGGCGTCGCGACTAATACAACATTATAATTCATTCAATCACAACAATTCCCAGACATACACCACAAACAGAACTGAACAATTTTCAAGGGCGATTGGTTTGAAAGGAAAAATCCACAATTTTGAAAGCGATGCCCACCCGGCATCCAAATTTCTAAAACAGTTTCGAAAGACCATAAATCCACAGGGTTTTTAAAAGAGTGCCCACACGACACTGAGGTTTTGAAATCCATTTTCAAAATCCATAAATCCACAAGGTTTTGAAAACGGTGCCCACACGACACCTAGGTTTTTGAAAACGGTTTTCGCAATCCCTTTTGTTTTGCTTTCTTGTTGTTTTCTCAAAGCGGCCAACAGAGAGAGAAAAAGAAACTCAATAAATAAATAGTAATATGCCGACATCCACACCGACCCCACGAGGGTATCGAGAACCACACAGTAGGCTACAAATAATAAATAAAATGCGAAAGGAAAGGGAAAATACTGTCCGGGATCCTCCTGGACCCGAAAACTCCCGTCTCGGCCTCACCGTCGCCTAGCTCTCACCCCTGAAAGAACCTGTCACGGAGTGGGAAGTCAGCGACACGATAATACCAGTAATAAAGCAGGAAAACAAAAATAGTAAAGCCAACAGTCAGACGATCCGGAGCAGGAAAAGAAACACGAACACCTGTAAAACCTGACCACGTCGAGCATCTACGTCGACGGGTCGCATCGCTCACAAAGAGCCACGAATGCCTTTAACACCTGACCACGTCGAGCATCTACGTCGACGGGTCGCAGCGCTCGCACCTTGGCGCCTCAAAACCAGACAACTACGGGGGCCCCACTACGTCACCTCGTGGGTTTACACGGGTCATGGACCACTTTTTGGGAAAAGCGCACCCTTTGCGGTGGCCAAACCGCAGGTGCGCGTGCTGCAGCCTCGAGCATAGTAACCAAGAATACCGTACATAATCAAGTAACGAGGATCATAGAGACTATCAACCACATAAAATCCAATAACGAGAACCATAATGACTATCAACCACATATGATCATATAACACGAACCATAATGACTGTCCATAATATCACTGTTAACCGTACAAAAAGAGTTAATCACAAGTGTCGGAAATGCCATGCTAAATCTCCAAATAAAACCCACCTCAAACACGAAGGAGAAGACGTGCGGAAGCTCCAACTAAAAATACCCTCGTCGTGTGCCCGAACAGCTACAATAAGAATTATTTGTTAAAAACCATCGCCGTGGTTAAAAACACTCAAAAACGGGGCGAAACGGGCTAAAAACGGAGCTTCTGGACCCTTTTCTGAAGACAGGTGCACGGATCAAGGCGTGGACCGGGTCCACGACGGCAGGCGGCAGCGGCGCAGACCAGGCGCACGCCGCAACGGTAGACCGCTGCGGCATGGGACGGGCCGCGCACGAGCTGAGGCGCGCGCCGGGTCCACACCGTTTGGGCTACGGGGTGTGCACCGGGTGCGCGCCTCAGCGGTGGACCGCGCGGCCTGGCGCACGCATTCGTGCGCCGGGTCCGCGCCCCTGGGCCCGGGAGTCGTGCGCCGGGTGCACGGGACCCTGATCAGCACCCGATCGCTAAGTTTTGAATTTGGGGGTTTAGGGTTCAATCCCACCCCCCATTCACACCCGTACGATCAATTTACATTTTTGGTTGGGGGCGTAGGGTTTTTCCCCACTTCTCATTTCCGGTGCATAGTTTTCCACCCGAGCGCGTGCGAGGAACCCGATCCCTAGCTTTTCCCCTCCATCGGTTGGCGTGAAGAACCGAGGCGACGAGACGGGGAGAAGGAAGGACGATCGCACTTCCTGCGGAATCCTGCGAACGAGAGCGAGACGATCCTCCTCCTTCCTCCCTTACCGGCGAAAACGAGGTGAGCAGTTCAGGTTTTTCCGTTCTTTTCGGTATGAGATTTTCCTTTTTCGTCGGTGTCGCGGGCGATACGAGTTGTTGAACGGGAGGCCGCCGCCGCCGTTGTTAAACGGGAGGCTGCCGCCGCCGTTATCGTATCCACGGGGTCGCCGCCGCAGTCGCCGGGGTCGCAGGGTCGCAATCGGAGACGCCGGGGGGCGAAAAGGGACGGCACTGTTCACCCGGTACGGCCAGGTCGCCGCGCGGTCCACGGGACCCGGCGTGCACCCGGCGCACGGCTCCCGGGCCCAGGGGCGCGGACCCGGCGCACGAATGCGTGCGCCAAGCCGCGCGGTCCATGGGACCCGGCGTGCACCCGGCGCACGGCTCCCGGGCCCAGGGGCGCGGACCCGGCGCACGAATGCGTGCGCCAGGCCGCACGGTCGACCGCTGAGGCGTGCACCCGGTGCACACCCCGTAGCCCAAACGGTGTGGACCCGGCGCGCGCCTCGGCTCGTGCGCGGCCCGGCCCATGCCGCAGCGGTCTACCGCTGCGGCGTGCACCTGGTCTGTGCCGCTGCCGCCTGCCGTCATGGACCCGGTCCACGCCTGGATCCGTGCACCTGTCTTCAGAAAAGGGTCCAGAAGTTCCGTTTTTAGCCCGTTTCGCCCCGTTTCTGAGTGTTTTTAACCACGACGATGTTTTTAACAAATAATTCTTATTGTAGCTGTTCAGACACACGACGAGGGTATTTTTAGTTGGAGCTTCCGCACGTCTTCTCCTTCGTGTTTGAGGTGGGTTTTATTTGGACATTTAGCATGGCATTTCCGACACTTGTGATTAACTCTTTTTGTACGGTTAACTGCGATATTATGGACAGTCATTATGGTTCGTGTTATATGATCATATGTGGTTGATAGTCATTATGGTTCTCGTTATTGGATTTTATGTGGTTGATAGTCTCTATGATCCTCGTTACTTGATTATGTACGGTATTCTTGGTTACTATGCTCGAGGCTGCAGCACGCGCACCCGCTGTTTGGCCACCGCAAAGGGTGCGCTTTTTTCGAAAAGTGGTCCATGTGTCACGCCCCGGGGGTTTGCTTTAGCGGAAACGGTTCACAAAAGGTACTCATTTGGCGCATGCCCAGACCCGCCGCATACACAGAATCACTCTGCAAACGGACAGAGTCTCCTCTGTATATGCACGGCGTAGCAGCTAATACAAGTCTCAAACGCAATCATCCATTCAATCACAACAGTTCTAACATACAACTATGCACCATAACTGAGTAAGAAGCACGGCCAAGAGATTTTAAAAGGATAAATCCACAGTCGTTGAAAACGGCGCCTACCCGGCACCCAGAGTTTGAAAACGCGTTCGAAAACAGCATAAATCCACAGGGTTTTGAAATCAGTGCCCACACGACACTTAAATTTTTGAAAACAGTTTTCGCAATCTTTTCTTTGGTTTTTCTTTTTCTTTTCCAAACGGCCAACAGAAGTGAAAGGAAAGATAAATACATAAGAGAACTACCAAATAGAGACCATGCCGACATCCACACCGACCCCACGAGGGTATCGAGAACCACACAAAGAATTACAAATGTGAATGAAATGCAAAGATAGAAAAAGGAAAGACAGTCCGGGGTCCCCAGCGACCGAGAAGCTCCTACCCCGTCCTTACCGTCGCCTACCTCTCCCCCCGTTTGGACCCTGTCACGAAGTGGGAAGTCAGTGACGAATAATAGTAGAGCAGGAAAAGTAGTAAAACAAACCGTAAAGCCAACCGGAGCAACCACCCTCCCAAGGGGGAAAAAGACAACCTGTGCCCCTGTATCCTGCAATACCCGACCACGTCGGACAACTAAACCGACGAGCCATACCGTACCTGCAATACCCGACCCCGTCGGACAACTAAACCGATGAGCCGTACCGTACCTGCAATTCCCGACCACGTCGGGCTACTAAACCGACGGGTCGCACCGCTCGCACCTCGGCGCCTCAAACCCCACAACTACAGGGGCCCCACTACGTCACCTCGTGGGTATACACGGGTCATAGACCGCTTTTCCGGAAAAGCGCACCCTTTGCGGTGGCCAAACCGCGGGTGCGCGTGCTGCAGCCTCGAGCAAAGTAACCGTAACCGCCATCATGTTAGCATCATAATATATAAACAAGAGTAAAACGGTGACATGTATAATCTAAAGTAACACGGTAATATGTGTGATCGAAAGTAACCCGCTAACATGTAGAATCAAAGGTAAAACGACCGCCGGAGACCGACGCTAAACACCACGATGAAACCCACCACATAATAAACATGAACATAACGACATTACGCATAAAGGGATGCTAAGGGTGTACCCACCTGAAATGCGGAGCATAAAGTGTGCGGAAACTTCAGTTAATACGCTCCCACCTTGTGTTCGAAAAGAGCTTGTTCTCGCCGATGAGGGAGGAAGAAAGAGGATCGTCCCGCTCTCGCTCGCCGGGTTCCGCAGTGCGGTCGTCCTTCTTTCTCCCCGTCTCGTCGCCTCGGTTCCCCTTTTCTTTCTTAAAAGCGCCACCTTAAACCCTAGCCGTCAAGAGAGAAACCCAAAAGGAAGAATCCTACGGACCCCGGTTTTAAAAGAAATTCTAAAAAATAACCAAAACAAAAACCGGCGGCTAAGATTGCCTCGTAAAGCGTGTCAATCGCTCGCACGGATCCCGGAGCGCCTAAAAGGGGTCCAAACTTCAAGAATTAATTCTGGGAGATCTGGGAGTCGGAATTCGAATCCGATCGCGTCCCCGTTCACCGTTTTGCAAGCTCTAGCACCTAAAAATACCCGCAAGTCCCGACGACCAGCCCAGAAATTCTCGAATTTCAACCCCTCCTTAATCAGCTGAAAAATATTTAACTAGGACCCAAAACGGAAACCGTAAGATCGAGGTACCACCAAATGAATAAAAATAATCCACTGACAAAAACAGATGAAAGGTCCGATCACAGCAGGATTCCGTCCGATCGCCTCGAAAAGCGTGCCGGCCACTTAGCACGGATTCCGATGCACCATTCAAAAGCAAACGCTTTGACCCCCATTCCGGGAGGTCCGTAAATCGGAATCCGAATCCGTTTGCTTTGCCGCCCTCCGTTTTTCGAGTACAATCGCGGAAGAATACTCGCGGTCCAGGCCAGCCCATTGCAGGAAACACGGTGAAACGTTTTCCCAACAGTCCCGTCAAAATAAAAAGGGGGGGGGGGGGGGGGGGGGGGTATACAAGGGCAAGGGAACGCCAGGACTCTACATCACTCACCACTAAAAAAAGTTTCGTCCTCGAAACTTAAAACTGAGTAGCACTCCTCCATCTTTGACTCCCGTTCCTAAGTCGCTTCACGTTCTTCTTGGTTGCTCCACAGCACCTTCCCATAGGGGATCGCCCGGTTGCGCAATCCTTCTTGTCCTCTCGTGCTAAGGTCCGCACCGGTGTTCCGTCGAAGCTCAGGTCCTCTCTAAGCTCAAAGGCAGTGACCATCCGTCACCCACAATCAAGTAAGCAGGTTCAGAGCACATCTTCGAGAATCCGGCTCATTCGCTCGGGCTGTCCGCCGGTCTGGGGGTGAAACGCCGTGCTGAAGTGTGGTTTAGTCCCTAGAGCTCGCTGTAGACTCTACCAAAGGTTTGACACCAGCCAAGTGTCTCTAGTCCACGTCGCATGGATGGGTGGGAAAGAGCCGACTTCGTCAATCGATCCGCTGTAACTCAAACCGCATCGTGTCCTTGATGCGATGCGGAAAACTCGTGACGAAATCTTTGGTGATTCGCTCCCATTTCCATTCTGGCACGGGTAGAGATTGCAGTTTTCCCGCCGGGCATTGATGTTCGGCCTTTACTTGTTAACAACCAAACAGCGAACAGCGAGAAGTGTTACATCCCTTTTCAGTTTAGTCCACCAAGAATTCTGCTTGAGGTCCTCGTACATCTTCGTGTCACCTGGATGCGCCGCAAAGGAAGCGCCGTGCGCCTCTGGCGGTAACTCCTTCTTCAATACTAGCAGTTCGAGCACGCAAGTCTGCCCTCGAAAACGGATTGCGTTGTTCGCACTCGCCGAAAAGTCGCTTGCGTGGTTCGGGGGGGGGGTCTTGTCTCGAATAAGCTGTATCCGTGCGCCCATCTTCTGACCTTCTAGGGTTTCTCTAAAAGGGTTGGTTTGACCATCAAGGACAAAAGTCGCGCGACAGCACCGGTCCTGCTGAGTACTTGCGCTCATCGGTTCCCCCCCCCCGATTTGACCCTTCCTGCTTAAAACATCCGCTGCTACACTTGCTTTTCCCGGGGTGGTACTGAATGGACAAGCCGAGTCCTTCAGTAACTCCAACCAATGTTTCTGCCGCAAAAAAAAAAAAAAAAAAAAAAAAAAAAAATCAAACCCTTCTATGTGAACAAAACTTAAGACTCTGGCGGTCCGAAAACACATCACGATGAACTCCAAAGGGTGGTGTCTCCAGAGCTTTAAAACGAAAACGACTGTTGCCCGTTCCGGATCGTATGTCGGGCAGTTCCGCTCACCTTCTCTGTGATTCCCGTTGCCGACCCAATGTGCCCCAAAAAGTCCACTTCGCGAAGTCAGAGCTCACATTCTTAAACTTAGCAAACAGCTTCTGGTCCCTGAGATTCCGGAGAAAAGTCCGTGAGTGCTCCTCGCAGTTGATTGGAGAGGTCATCAATCCCGGACTTGTTCTTCACTGTAGCATTGTTTATCTCCCTATAGTCGATGCGTAGGCGTAGGCTTCCGTTCTTCTTTTGCACGAAACGCACGGGTGCTCCCCAAGGCGACACACTTGGTCTGATGAACCCTTTATTCAGAAAAACTCCTTGTTGTGCCTTAGATTCCCTCAGTTCCGCGAAAGCCATTCCGCAAGGCGCCTAAATGATGGGTTGCGTGTCTGGTAGAAGCTCGAAAGATAGGATGACCTCTCGCCCGGGGGTATTCCCGATAATTCAGTCAGGAGGATGGCAGAAGAAACCCCTACCATGGGCGTGTCAGTGAACGACGAAAAGGGTCGAGTCGCTAGGCTCACTGAAACCAAGTAGCTATACATCCGCCGGATACCTCGTGAACCAGTCCCTGCCCAGCACCTCGTCGTATTCCTGCCTCCCGACTCGAAATTCCTAGTCACGACGACACCGGTCCGCACGCCACCCCAGCCGGCGGTGAGCAGTCAGCAACAAAGTCTCGCGATGCGTCGAGGTGCCCTAGTCATACCGCCCAACCCATACCAATGATTTTTTAAAAGTCCAAAACATCCAACCCGACGACGAGGGAAAATAAGCCACACAACGCCCTCACAAGGCTCCGAGAGGTGCCAACCAAACAGGCTGGGTTACTAACTACCATAACTTCCCCCCCTGAAAACAAAGAACTCACATGTTACCGACACGGACCGCTCCCCTCCGTCCCCAACACGGGACACCTCCACCCGTCACCAACGCGGGCCACAAGCTCGGAGCATAACCACCAACCCGGACCACCCACTCCGACTGTCCATCCTACCGAGGCGACGGTCAAGACTAACGTTAGGTTTCAGCTCTAAGACCTACCACAAGGTCTACCCCACAGAAAGGGCTGCGTACAGGGCCTCCTAACCGAAGGTGACCAGTACCAAAACTCCGAGTAGTCGCCAGATCCCCCCCTTGACTCACACCAGCCCCAAAAGATCACAATCCACAACGCTCCCAACCAAGCCTCAAGGCTATGCGTTAGTCATGGGAAGCTGGCGACACAACCCACAAGGTAAGGTCCTACTTCCGTCCTGGCACCGACGGGGTGCGACGCTCCGACTTGCCACTAGCTCTCGGTCCCAAACCGTTGCCCCACCAAGCACCGGGCATCTAATCGAGCGGTAAACTTCTAGACCAACAGTGACACTCCCAACTAGAAGAAAATCTAAGCTCTAGGTCCGTTCAGCAAAGACCTCCAGGTACCGAAGACTATCCATCTGAAATCTAAGGGTCGGAAGAAGACAAGCAACGAAAACAGCGAGAAGAACCGTGTCAAAAGTTGCCTAGGTTTACTAAACGCACTCGAGGGATCACACGCCAACCCACCAGCAGGACAACCGAACCGACGCGCTTGTGTAGAAAACAGAAACCCAACCCAAAGCTTTACCACCACAACCACACCAAAAGGAGCCACCCGTGAACCCATCACGACGATCTCTACAACCGTCGCAGTGTCTACAGTGAAAGGCCGAACAATGGGTAACAATTATAGGGAAAAAAAAAAAATCCTCACTCCCACCCGTACCTTGCCCATGGTGCAAAAGGAATCGACCGACTACCCGCTGTAACTTAACACCAGAAAACCCAGAAGGTACATGTTTGGACAAACGGCTATCCAGTTACTCATGACCGACAGACGGCCGACAAACCAACAACCCCCGGTGGGTTGTGCTACCACCCGAGCCATATCGGGAAAAGAAACTCAATAGTCCCCGCACTCTCGCATCTGTTGCCGCAGGAGCTAGTTTTCCGCGGCCGTCGACGTCGTCGTATCTGCCTCCGTGTCCTCGGCCGATGATCTGGTATGGGCCATATCTGTACACACACAACAAGAGTCAGCTCTAGACTTCACTTACAAAACAACGAACCACCTAGCGAGGGAAAAGGACTCGGACTCTTCCCCCACCTCGATCACTCGCGTTCTACCTTCCTATGCCCTACCCATTTCATTCACCTGTAGGCAAGTGAGGTATCCCCACGGATGTCGGCACTAACTGTTGTGATTGAAAAAACTTCTCTGATACCATCTTAATCTGTCACGCCCCGGGGGTTTGCTTTAGCGGAAACGGTTCACAAAAGGTACTCATTTGGCGCGTAAATTTTTTTTTTTGAAAAATAAACCTTCTTCCTCGGCGCATGCCCAGACCCGTAGCATACACAGAATCACTCTGCAAACGGACAGAGTCTCCTGTGTATATGCACGGCGTAGCAGCTAATACAAGTCTCAAACGCAATCATCCATTCAATCACAACAGTTCTAACATACAACTATGCACCATAACTGAGTAAGAAGCACGGCCAAGAGATTTTAAAAGGATAAATCCACAGTCGTTGAAAACGGCGCCTACCCGGCACCCAGAGTTTGAAAACGCGTTCGAAAACAGCATAAATCCACAGGGTTTTGAAATCAGTGCCCACACGACACTTAAATTTTTGAAAATAGTTTTCGCAATCTTTTCTTTGGTTTTTCTTTTTCTTTTCCAAACGGCCAACAGAAGTGAAAGGAAAGATAAATACATAAGAGAACTACCAAATAGAGACCATGCCGACATCCACACCGACCCCACGAGGGTATCGAGAACCACACAAAGAATTACAAATGTGAATGAAATGCAAAGATAGAAAAAGGAAAGACAGTCCGGGGTCCCCAGCGTCCCAGAAGCTCCTACCCCGTCCTCACCGTCGCCTACCTCTCCCCCCGTCTGGACCCTGTCACGAAGTGGGAAGTCAGTGACGAATAATAGTAGAGCAGGAAAAGTAGTAAAACAAACCGTAAAGCCAACCGGAGCAACCACCCTCCCAAGGGGGAAAAAGACAACCTGTGCCCCTGTATCCTGCAATACCCGACCACGTCGGACAACTAAACCGACGAGCCATACCGTACCTGCAATACCCGACCCCGTCGGACAACTAAACCGATGAGCCGTACCGTACCTGCAATTCCCGACCACGTCGGGCAACTAAACCGACGGGTCGCACCGCTCGCACCTCAGCGCCTCAAACCCCACAACTACAGGGGCCCCACTACGTCACCTCGTGGGTATACACGGGTCATAGACCGCTTTTTCGGAAAAGCGCACCCTTTGCGGTGGCCAAACCGCGGGTGCGCGTGCTGCAGCCTCGAGCAAAGTAACCGTAACCACCATCATGTTAGCATCATAATATATAAACAAGAGTAAAACGGTGACATGTATAATCCAAAGTAACACGGTAATATGTGTGATCGAAAGTAACCCGCTAACATGTAGAATCAAAGGTAAAACGACCGCCGGAGACCGACGCTAAACACCACGATGAAACCCACCACATAATAAACATGAACATAACGACATTACGCATAAAGGGATGCTAAGGGTGTACCCACCTGAAATGCGGAGCAGAAAGTGTGCGGAAACTTCCGTTAATACGCTCCCACCTTGTGTTCGAAAAGAGCTTGTTCTCGCCGATGAGGGAGGAAGAAAGAGGATCGTCCCGCTCTCGCTCGCCGGGTTCCGCAGTGCGGTCGTCCTTCTTTCTCCCCTATGATTATCCTGATTCATGTTTGTCCTGTTTTAAATTCGGCTAAAATTATCTCCTATGGTTGTATCCAGATTATGAGTTTTGCTTTCTTTACAGCACCAGTTATATATCTGCTTTATCCTAACCCATGATCTATTACTATCCTCTAGTATTGTATACCAGTATGTACGATCTGCTATTTCTCGGCTCGTCGTGCCCACTGGGATACACTCCAGTGTGTCTCACACCCTCGGGTGACTGTTTTTCAGGTCAAGCGGGTGCTGAGATGTTGGGACGGTTTGGTGAGGTATCGAGATAGGTGATCGACCCTGGACAGCCGTGTAAATAAATTAAAGGTTAAGTAGAAATTATATTGTAAAAGAGTTGTAATTTGTAATAAGCTTAATAGTTGTTGTAGTTTAGATTGTACTCTGATGTTGCTTGCCATGTTAGCCGTGCATATATAGAAAAGGCTCAATCCCAAGGGGGATTGGGACTCTTCTATATATGTGGCGGTCTGTTGCGCCCTGGCTGGTTTTCAAACTCTGATTTTTTTTTTTAAAAAAAAAATTAGACGTGGATTTTGAACTCGGGGCGTGACATAAAATCAAAAACCACTTCGTTTCATATAAACCCTAGCCGCGATCCGGATCGTATCGTGAATCCAATCCGGATCGGCTACCCGCAGGAAATACCTACGTTCGGGATCCGGATCACCTTGTCCAATCTGGATCGGCTCCAACTTTTTCTTCAGAAAAATTCAGAAAAAATTCCATAAAATCCAGAAAAAGATTGTGAGCACTTTTGTGTATCAACTTTAAATAAAAATCATCGTTTCATACAACAAGAAATAGATTATACCAAATCTATCAAAAATACTCAAATAACGAAACGAAAATTTATAAAAATTAAATCCCTTAAAGTTGAACAACTTCAATCACATCTAACATGATCTTATGCGTAATGCCTTTATCAAATCATCAATTTGGTAAAGAAAATGAAATACCAAGATCAATAGATGTTTGAAATCCCAAATAAGTTAGATAATGTATTTAGACAATCTGTTGAAGAGAGTGGCTCTTTGAGCATCTTTCATTAAAATTCCCACCTTATACCAACCTTGAAATTTGACAGGGTCAAGTATTTCAATATGCATTTTACTTAATCAAAAATTGAAAAACCATGCTTGGTATACATGTGGTAGCTGCACACAATACTCGGATGGCCGAGATGGTAGCTCTTTCCTCCATGTGGTGGTAGTTTTCACACTCCTCATTGGGATGTAACTCTTTCCACATCTTTTGAGCATATTACATTTCTTCGACTCCCCCTCAATTGGCTATCAATTATTTAATATATAAGGTATTCAACCAAAAATTGATCTCGCATTCATACTCGACTAAATAGTCAAATAAGATAATAACTATACCAAGAGATCATTGAGAGAGAAATTGACTTTGATCACTTAAAAAGTTGACTTAATTGACATAAATGATCATTGCATCAACTGAAATATTATGATATCAAAAGCATAATAAATTTCTAAATGCGTGAAAGGATGCAGTTAAAGTCAATATAACTAATGCTCAATTAATGTACTATGTACAAACATAGATAAAGAACAAAAACACAAAAACAAAACCTTACCTAAGGATTGGTTTCAAAAGTAGATTATTTCAAGGAAAGCATCCCAATTGCCTTACGCAAGTGAATAAATCGTTTTTGATCCAAAGGTTTTGTTAAAATATCAGCTAATTGATCCTCAGTTGAAATGTATGAAAGTTGAAGAATATTTGATTCAACTAGCTCTCTAAGAAAATGATATCTAAGTTCAATGTGTTTTGTTCTTGAGTGCAACAAAGGGTTTTTAGAAATGTTTATAGCACTGGTGTTGTCACAAAGAATTGTTACCGAAGATGCTGAAATCCGGAAGTCACTCAACACACTTTTCATCCAAATGAGTTGGGTTGAACAACTACCCGCTGAAATATATTCCGCTTCGGCAGTAGAGAGTGCAATGCAGTTTTGCTTTTTACTATGCCACGCAACATGGCAATGGCCAAGATAAAAACATGCACCACTCGTACTTTTCCGATCATCCACAGATCCTGCCCAATCTGTGAGGTCCCGGAATCCCCCGCGTAGGGTTTGCTGGTTGTTTGGCAGCTTTCGGTGGCCGTTGGGGGTGTTTGTGTGCGTGTTGGGGCCCAGAATTTGATTGTGGTGCAATTTGGGGCTTAGTTCGCATCACTGGGGGCCTTCGTGGTGCGTCGGTGGTGTTTGCGCGCAATTTGGACACAAGTGTCGGACTTCGGGCTTAAAAGGAGATTCCGTGGGAATTTGGAGGACCCGTCGGGGGTTTGGAAGTGGTTTCACGCGATTCAGATGTCAAAATTGGACTCCGGGCGAAGTTTGGATAAGAGTTTACCTCTCCGGTTGCCTTCGAGAATTTTTAGAGTTGAAATGGGGCAAATCGGACTTCAGATATGGACCCGGCGTGAAAATCGGATCGAGTGGGCATTCGGCAAAATTTCGGGCGAGAATTTGGAGAAACGGACATCATTTTTGGATTCAGCGCGCGAAATCGCTAAGAATGGACTATTTATTTATTGGTTTTGGTGCCCGGGTGAAGTGCGCGTTTTTCGAGGCGAGCGGCACGTAAATTGAGGTTGGCGCGACACGGTTTTCGAGGGCATACGGCGGCGGCGCGCGTCCCAAGGCGCGACAGGGCGCGCCTCAGCGCAAAGCGCGCGGGGCCCGCCACGTGGCGGGCCCCCGTTGGCGCCGCGCGGGCGCGGGGACACGCGCGCCCGGTGTGGCGCGCGTGTGTCCCGCGCCTGACGCGGCCGCGGTGTAACGCGCCCGTGTGGCGGGCGCGTCACCGCGTGCCGCGTGGCGCCTCGGGCACGGGCGTGGACCGGGCGCGCGCGCCCGTTTCTTGTGGACCGGGGTTGGAGGCCTCCCATTGGTCCGGTCCACCGTGGACCGGGCTCCGTGGACCAACCCCTTTTCTCTTTTTCTTCTTCTTCTTCCTTCTCCCCCGAGCGCCATTTCTCCTCTTTTTTCTTTCTTTCTTCTTCACCGAGAGCGAGAGGGAGTGAGGGAGGAGGTTGCGTGAGGTGCGGCGGCGCGTCGCGAACCTCGTTTTGCATGCAAGGTGTTCCGTTGGAGCGGCTGCGTGGCGCGACACTCGTCCGTTTGTGTTCTTCTTCGTCGCATTTCGGTGCACGAGCTCCCCCGGCTTACTCCGACCTCCGATTCAGGCGATTCTTGCACCGTTGGATTCGTAACAGGTAGAGCTACGATATTGGTATTTTCTACTTCCCCTAGTTTTGCTCGTTTCGAGGAGTTTCTCCATACTTACTGGGACCCCTTTTTCTGATGGAGTTTTGGACAGCGACACCTTGCCGGATTTTTATCTCCGCAACCGGGCATCGGATTGAGACGCTCTTATAGACTTTTTTCATCTACTCGACGCAAGGATCGTCCCCGTATTTTTTTCTTGGATTTTTGGTGTCTTCCCCGAAGGTGTACACTTCCCTTTTATCTGTACAGGAGTTTACAGTTATTCGGTTTTGGATTTCTGCGCGCCGATATTGTGGAATTTGTAACTTGGCCTACGGGACTCCGTTTTGGGCGTGCAGGTACTCGTTTCGAAGCTATCGACGTGAGGAACGCTGTGGTATTATTTTTGGATTTTTCGGAACTCCTCCAGCAGGTGAAATAATTACATCTTTGGGGTTGAATTTCAGACTGAGTGCATTTGGTCAAGTGTCGGAATAAGTGTAACCTTGGACTGTATGATGTACCAGGAGGAGCTGTTCGGGGATTAGAGACTGTGTTTTTCTGTGCCGTTTTGCGTGCGAACTCCGTTTTGCGCGCGGGTTTCGGCACCGTGCTCCGTTTTGCGTGCGGACTCCGGCGGCGTGCTCCGTTTTGCGTGGGACTTCGGCAGTGGGCACCGTTTCGCGTGGAGGCCAATTGCAAGTGTCTACGAGCAATTGGTGGCAATCGAGGTGGGTGGCCCTATCTCTAAGCTTTTATGGACTGTTCAGTATTTCTACTGCTGTAGGACTTTGCATGCTAGTTTTTTTTTCATGTAAAGCATGCTAGATTGTAGGAATTCTTATTCCTGTTATTATCTGAGGTTCATGTGACCTCCTTGCTCTCTTTTATCTGTTTAAATGTAGAAATCTTGGAACTTGACCTAGCACCCCCGTCATATGTTGCATGTGTTTGACCAGACCTTAGAAAACCTCAATCTGGGCTAGGTTCTTTTATGCTTTAGACATCCCACACTTTGCACTTCCTTCAGACATAGAGTTCGTCGCCCGGATAGTGGGCCGAGAGGTCAGGGTATTGTGGGATGGGTTTGCACTCGGGCCTGGGGGCCGAGTGGGGTCTCGTGGCTGTTTTAGGCCAGTGTTAGTATTTTGGGGAACCGTTTTGAGTAAACGGGGTCCCGGGTTTCTGGTTATTCTCAGTTTTGCTCGTCACCACCGTGTTGTGATCGTGGTGCACGTGGGTTGTCAGGACCTTGAACCCAGAATGTTTTTGGACACTCATGATTTTAGTAAAACCAGTATTTTCTTCCGAAATTCTAGGGGCGTCGAAGCCTGTTCTTGTTTGATTGGGCGACGACACCGACCCTTGGAAGTTCGAAAAAGTAAACTCATTTTTACTGATGTTTTTCAAGAACTAAAATCTATAAAAATTGGTTTTCTCATTTTAAGTCGGTTTTCAAGAAAAAGAGTAATTTTCTCCCCACCCCAAGGGGGTTGAGTGGAAGCGATGTTTTATAATAAATATCATCTCTTTTCTAAACTTCCTCACCCGACCGGGAGGAGTGATCTGGGTTCTAAGGGCTGATTTCATTCTCGGGTCGAAAACAACGGGAGGCTACGCCTATAGCCTGTTCTTGTTTGATTGGGGACGTAGGTATTAGTTTCCCGGGGTTTTCGGACTCTTTGCGGTTCTGGCTGTGGAGCATCTCCAGCCCGTGAGTTCAGTGTATTGATGTTAGTTTCCCACTTTAACCGAGAGGGACCGAATCCCTGAACGGTATAGGATTGAGAACTTCGATAGGTTGAGCCTAGAGTCTGTTCTTGTTTGATTGGGGTTCTAGGCACCGGTCTAACGGATTCTCGGACCTATGCCGCGTCAGTCGGTTCTTCTCGTCTATGACCGGGGTGTTGTTGTGGGAGCCGTTGGGAGTGACGGTGGTCCCAGCTGTGTAGTTCCTTCTCTAGCGAGTTAGTGTTGTGAGTTGCGTCGTTGAGGGTTCTCCGACATAGCCGGGAGAGTGGTTGGGCTTTTCATGTTTGAGTCGAGGTTCCTTTCCGACTGAGTTGTGGTTCGAGCTTGAGTTACCGATCGGTTTGATCGCGGATTATAGCCTGCTGAGCCCGGCTTTTTGCCGGTTATGGGATACTTGAGTTACTTGAGTTCGTTGGGGTCGCTCCCCTCGAGCTACGCCCCGGGTGCGATGATGATACCGAGCCTGACGAGGCTGCGATGATGCGACTAGTTGATACACTAGAGTTCGCTTGAGATGGTCGGACAGGACGCCCCACGTAAATCCCGTCCTCATGTGGATGTGTGGTGGTGGGTAGGTGCGATCCTAGTCGACAGGCGCAGGCTTGACTGGACCATATGTGGCAGTCATAGAGATTGGGTGACATTGGGAGAGTGTTGGTATAGCATGTGTCATAGTAGAGCTTTCCTTGAGCATAGTACTTGTGGCATATTGTCAGTAGTGAGTAGAGGCATCACATCATCTTCTGTTCCACTGCTTGAGCATCTAGATAGAGGCATAGTAGCTGTAGAGATATCTTTTCCCCAGCTCCTTTCTTTCCGTGTACCTTGTTACTTTATGCCTTGTGACGCCCCACTTCCCAGGGGGTCACCCATCCTAGAACTACTCTAGCTCTAGCACGCTTAACTCTCATGTTCCTCTTGGATCTTGCTACCATCCAAAATGCTATAGCCGGGTTAGAGATTTAGTCCTATTATATCATTTATATAGAGGACTAATCCAAATTCCGGGGGTGTCACATTCTCCCCCCCTTTAAGCCCTGACGTCCACGTCAGGCTCAAGCACACTCACAAGCACCAGGCGATGTGAGACTCGTCTCGCTAGCCTTAGCCGACCTTGTGAGAAGCTGCACTCCACTCACAACGGTCATTAGCCGGGGAGCCTCGCTCTACCCGCTATATAACCCTGGCTCAGCCGAGACTCATCTCACATTTCCGGCTAGTGAATGGCTCTGATACCAACTGTGACGCCCCACTTCCCAGGGGGTCACCCATCCTAGAACTACTCTAGCTCTAGCACGCTTAACTCTCATGTTCCTCTTGGATCTTGCTACCATCCAAAATGCTATAGCCGGGTTAGAGATTTAGTCCTATTATATCATTTAACTCTCATGTTTTCAAACCCTGTGGATTTATGCTGTTTTCGAAATGCGTTTTCAAAATCTGAGTGCCGGGTAGGCGCTTTTTCAACGACTGTGGATTTATCCTTTCAAACTGATCGGCCGTGCATTTTAATAAATTAGGGTACCTAGTTGTGTGTTAGTGACTGTTGTGATTGAATGGTTGGTTGTGTTGGAACTTGTACTAAACGCTACGCCGTGCATATACAGAGGAGACTCTGTCCGTTTGCAGAGAGATTCTGTATATGCGGCGGGTCTGGGCATGCGCCGGGGAATAAAGGTTTTCTTTTATCAAAAAAAAAAAAAAAAAAAAAAAAAAAAAAAAAAAAAAAAAAAAAAAAAAAAAATGCACGACTTTTGCAAACCGTTTCCGCTAAAATAAACCCCCGGGGCGTGACACACGCGCGGCAGCGCGCTGCGCGGGCGCCGCCTGCATGCAGGCACCGCGCGGCAGGGGGGGGGCCGCGCGGGCCGCATGCAGGCGGGGCGCGCGCGCGGCAGCGCGCTGCGCAGGCGCCCGCCCGCATGCAGGCACCGCGCGGGCAAGTGCCGCGCGGGCCGCATGCAGGCGGGGCGCCGCGCGGCAGCGCGCTGCGCAGGCGCCGCCCGCGTGCAGGCACCGCGCGGGCAGGGGCCGTGCGGGCCGCATGCAGGCGGGGCGCCGCGCGGCAGCGCGCAGCGCGGGCGCCGCCCGCACGCAGGCACCGCGCGGGCAGGGGCCGCGCGGGCCGCATGCAGGCGGGGCACCGCGCGCCAGCGCGCAGCGCGGGCGCCGCCCGCACGCAGGCACCGCGCGGGCAAGGGCCGCGCGGGCCGCATGCAGGCGGGGCGCCGCGCGGCAGCGCGCTGCGCAGGCGCCCGCCCGCATGCAGGCACCGCGCGGGCAGGGGCCGCGCGGGCCGCATGCAGGCGGGGCGCCGCGCGCAGCGCGCAGCGCGGGCGCCGCCCGCACGCAGGCACGCGCGGGCAGGGGCCGCGCGGGCCGCATGCAGGCGGGGCGCAGCGCGGGCCACCCGCGGGCTGCTTGCTGCGCAGCGATCGCGCCGTCGGGCCGCCACAACGGGTCGGGGCCGTTGGGGCGTACCGCAGACGAACGGCGCACCGCATAGGTTGGTGCTGTGCGGGGGACCCCGCCGCGCGAAGTCCGGGGTTGGTGTGGGTTTTCGAGTCCCTTGGTCTTGATATATCCTTGTTCCTCCAGGAGTGCGGTACGTCGTTGACGACGGGTGCGCGGACACGGACGAGCCGAGCGCAGGACGACACACTCGAGGTGGGTACATTCCCGGGAACGGTGGGGATAGGATTTCATCAATAGAAATAGTATGTTCGGGGCAAGGTGGATAGTAGAACTTCTCTCTCGTATTTTTGTACTAACCCTGTCTTATTATCATCCTGCTTATTATCGATCTGAGGCTCGGTTTTTGCTACACGCACACCGGCGGATTGGCCTCCGCCAGGTGTGCTTTTCCGGAAAAGTGGTACGTTGACCCGTGTACCCCACGCAATGGTGGCGTTAGGAATGGGGGCCCCTTAGGTGGGGGGTGTGAGCGGTGATGTCGAGGTAGGTGCTCGGCGGCCGAGGCAGGTGCTCGGCAGGTGGCACCGGGGTTGGGGTCCGGTGCGGTGGTCGGGGAGGGTGCCCGGCTTTTGCTATGATACAGGGTATGACTAGTGTAGGCGATGTTTGAGAGAGACGGTTGCTCCGGTTGCAGTGGTTTGCTATGCTTTAGCCTTTTGCTTATATTACTATTTCCAGTCACTGACTTCCCACTTCGTGACAGGTTCGTCCAGGGGCGAGTGCTAGGGCACCGGTGAGGTCGTGAGGGCGCTGTACTGACAGTAGAGGCTTCAGACACAGTGACTCCCTTTTCCTTTTCCCTTTATTATTTCAGTTTGTTATTTGTGGATTGCGACACCCCTGTGGGGTCGAAGTGGATGTTGCCCTTTTCTTTCTTTGAGATATGCAAGTGAATGTTACTCTTTTCTTACTTGGCCGTTTTAAAACAACGAAAAGCAAAGAAAACCGTTTGCGAAAACCGCTTTTAAACCGTGGGTGTCGTGTGGGCACCGGATTTTAAAATCTTGTGGAATTTATGTGGTTTCGAACTAGTTTTGCAAAAATTCGGCATCGGGTGGGTGCCGCTTTCAAACCTCTGAGGATTTATGTGGATTTGAAAACAGCTTTTTCTAAAACAACGGCGTCGGGTGGGCGCCACTTTCAAAACCTTGTGATTATTTATCCTTTCAAATCGACGGCCCTTGTGTTGAATGATAAAATTAGTAGATCATGTGAAATGAGTGATTGTTTGTGTTTGAGACTCCAACTAGTGTGGTTAAAGACTTTGTGCTACATGCTGTAGTGAAGACGCCGTGAATATACAAAGGAGACTCTGCCCGTTTGCAGAGTGAATTTGCATATGCGGCGGGTCTGGGCACGCGCCGGGGAGATTGATTTCAAAAAAAAATATATATACATAGCCGATTTAGGGGCATTGGTGGCCCCTCTTCCGCGCGTTCGAACCCCCGGGGCGTGACATGCCTCTAGTGGACTTAGTGGGCAGACCGTTGGGCTTGTAGACGGCACCCACTGAGGACTACTGTGGGAAGTAGTTCTCACACCCGTCGTGGTGTCTTTTCCCCAGGGGCTTCTACTCCTGTTTGTGTGCTTCAGTTGCTGTTCCTTCTGACCGAGGCGAGGGAGTCGCGAGCTAGTTCCTTACCCGTTGTCGGAGTGTAGAGGTACCCATTTTCAGGTGAGAGCTTCAGTAGTTGGGTTGCTACTTTTTCTTCTGTTGAGAGAACCTTGTAGTGAGGTATTGAGTTGTACCTTTTGTTCATTTGTTTGAGAGACTGTTGTAGTGAGGATATTTATTGTATCGAGAGCTTGTACACTGATGTATATATTGGAGATATCTCCCCTTCGAGTTTTGTATCAGAGGACTTTTTATGTGATCATGTTTGGGAGATGGATATTATTCTATTTTCAGTTGTACAGTGTTGGATTTCAGTTTTTTGCAGTAGTTTACTTTCAGCTCTGATATCTGTTTAGCTGTAGATGTTTCCTCTTGCAGGTTAGACGCTTCGTTTGAACGGCAGTTTCCGTACAGATGGCGGATCTGTTAGCGAGCCCGGGTCGCAGTTTCGACCCCGGGGCGTGACAGATTAGAGTGTATCAGAGCCTAGGTTTTAGGTCGAGGTAGACGTAGAAACCCTAGGCTTGTGGATGGACATTAGGATGACTACGTGAGAGTTGTGACTTTTAGCGAGAGTCCTGATTGAGTTTTATACCTCTCCCAAGAGATGGGATGAGTGATTGGCATGTTTATTCTCCTAAGCGATTATGTTGGCTGTAGACAACATAATGCGATGGAATGGATGACATGTCTTAGACTTTCGCTGGATTGGGTCGTATGGTTGTTGTGTCCTGATGTTTGTTATTTTGCAGCGGATTACGATACCCCTGAGATGTCGTGTTGTGAAGAGGACACACCCCGCACCCGATGGATACCCGAGCAGCGGGAGGCAGAGCTGTCAGAGCAGAGCGAGACCCAAGAGTTATGGAATCAGATGGCACCGATGTCGGAGGCTGTCAGATGCCAGGAGGAGGCCATGGAACATTTGATGCGCCTGTTGGAGCAGAGAGCACAGCTGGTTGCAGTACTGCTTGAGAGTCCCCCAGTACTTTCTTCCTATGCGGCGGCATATTCAGTTGTACCTGTGGCACCGATGGAGCTTGGAGCCGTGAGAGGCTGAAAACTGGATAGCAGCAATGGAGAATGTCAGGTGCATTTGGCTACGCACTTTTGGAAGAGACGCCGAGATTTGGTGGCGTCGATTTTGTCCTGTTGGACCACCTGGAGCGCAGTTGTTGATTTGGAGCGAGTTTCGTGCTTTGCTCTTCAGGGCCTCCTTTCCTGACAGTGTAAGCAGAAACTGGAAAGGGATTTTAGACGCCTGCAGCAGGGGAGTCGACCTCCTCAGGAGTATGTTCGCGAGTTTGGTGATTGTTGAGCGGTGTACCCCTTATCGCCTGGATAAGGCCCAGAAGGTTGAGTTAGTTGAGAGAGGACTGAATCGGAATATCTATCACTTAGAGCATTCTCGGCGAGTGCCGACGTTAGATGCAGCGATTGAGTAGGCTCAGTGGGTTGACCGAGGATCAGTGATCATGTCAGAGAGAGACGGAGCGCCAGGGACCAGCTCCGGGGAGAGGCATCCAGAGGCGCCTGAGTTGGGACAGTTGAGTAGATCGAGACCCCCGGGGCCGCCACGATCCCAGTTTGAGGGTCGTGAGCCTCAGAGGAGACAGAGACCAAGAGGTTCTCCACAGCCATTGTATCAGCATCAGCAGCAGGATGATTGCGCCATCTGTGGTGGGCCGTTTTCTGCGCCGCAGTGTTACCGTAGGCAGAGGTGATGTTTTCGGGTGGATAATTGGGACATTTTTCAGGCAGCATGCCCTCGAGCAGCGACTACGGTAATACCGCTTGCGACGGCACCCTGCTACCTCTTCGGAATAAAGGAGCTCCTTCGATTACCACCAGGCAGATAGGGACACGACGTCGGGACAGATTGAGCGACGACCATCTACATCGAGCGGATGAGTCTGTACCGCCCGGTTGGAGGGCGCTACGGCAGTGGACCAGGTTATCGCGGGCGTGTTTTCCTTACAACAGTTGAGTTGAGTATTTTTGGCTTTTCTGTCTGGACTGGAGGTAGAGCTGTTACTACGGGCACTAGAGGTATAGATTTCTGTTGGTATTGTGCATGTGGGGGAGCCTTGTGGATTGTGTCCAGTACAGTTGAGACTTAGAATTATTTTGGCAGGTGTTACGGTTCAGTGGCGGCTCCACGACTCAGATTGAGCATACAGGATGGACCAGTTGGTGCGGTATAGTGCAACTGCTGTTTGGGGAATGAGATCAGTTACCATTCCGTGAGTTGGATTAGAGGAGTTCATTTTCATAGATCACCGGGGTATCTTTCCTGCAGCTGTGGCTTCAGCGGTTTGCGGCTTGGTGCTACCTTTGGATTGTTGGTGACGATTAGGACTAGATGTTTTGTCCTTAGGGGTCACGGTTAGATCGTAGTTTCGTTTTGTGGCCACGGCAGGAACGACTTCAACACTTCTCTCCTTTTTTCGTCTGTGTGCTGAAATTTTCGAACGGCACGAAAATTTCGAAAGACTACTCCAGAAATGGAGACGGTGCCCGAACCTGTTCTTGTTTGATTGGGGCTAGGGCACTGGTCCTTTCGGAATTTTCGGACTTTTTCGTTAATTTCAGCCGTTTTCTAAATTGAGAGTTGTGGTTGATGATTTTCCTGCTGGAGGGGCCTTTAACTTTCTTGATGGTTGTGTTGGCGTATTGCGCGTAGTTTTGGAAGTAGAGTTTGTCGTTCTTTCTTGCCCTCTGTCCTTTGGAATTCGTGAGGTTTTTCCAGCTTTTGGACTCCTAGCCGTGTGGTTTTCACTTCGCGGAGTGTGCTTAGCGACTGGGGAGCTGGAGACGGTGTTGATGGATAATTACAAGTGGCTTTGGAACTCCCCTTTTGAGCTGTGTTAGTTTCGAGGACGAAACTTTCTTTTAGTGGGGGAGAGTGTGAGGTCCCGGAATCCCCCGCGTAGGGTTTGCTGGTTGTTTGGCAGCTTTCGGTGGCCGTTGGGGGTGTTTGTGTGCGTGTTGGGGCCCAGAATTTGATTGTGGTGCAATTTGGGGCTTAGTTCGCATCACTGGGGGCCTTCGTGGTGCGTCGGTGGTGTTTGCGCGCAATTTGGACACAAGTGTCGGACTTCGGGCTTAAAAGGAGATTCCGTGGGAATTTGGAGGACCCGTGGGGGTTTGGAAGTGGTTTCGCGCGATTCAGATGTCAAAATTGGACTCCGGGCGAAGTTTGGATAAGAGTTTACCTCTCCGGTTGCCTTCGGGAATTTTTAGAGTTGAAATGGGGCAAATCGGACTTCAGATATGGACCCGGCGTGAAAATCGGATCGAGTGGGCATTCGGCAAATTTTCGGGCGAGAATTTGGAGAAACGGACATCATTTTTGGATTCAGCGCGCGAAATCGCTAAGAATGGACTATTTATTTGTTGGTTTTGGTGCCCGAGTGAAGTGCGCGTTTTTCGAGGCGAGCGACACGTAAATCGAGGTTGGCGCGGCACGGTTTTCGAGGGCGTACGATGGCGGCGCGCGTCCCAAGGCGCGGTAGGGCGCGCCTCAGCGCAAAGCGCGCGGGGCCCGCCACGTGGCGGGCCCCCGTTGGCACCGCGCGGGCGCGGGGACACGCGCGCCCGGTGTGGTGCGCGCGTGTCCCGCGCTTGACGCGGCCACGGTGTAACGCGCCCGTGTGGCGGGCGCGTCACCGCGTGCCGCGTGGCGCCTCGGGCGCGCGCGTGGACCGGGCGCGCGCGCCCGTTTCTTGTGGACCGGGGTTGGAGGCCTCCCATTGGTCCGGTCCACCGTGGACGGGCTCCGTGGACCAACCCTTTTCTCTTTTTCTTCTTCTTCTTCCTTCTCCCCCGAGCGCCATTTCTCCTCTTTTTTCTTTCTTTCTTCTTCACCGAGAGCGAGAGGGAGTGAGGGAGGAGGTTGCGTGAGGTGCGGCGGCGCGTCGCGAACCTCGTTTTGCGTGCAAGGTGTTCCGTTGGAGCGGTTGCGTGGCGCGACACTCGTCCGTTTGTGTTCTTCTTCGTCGCGTTTCGGTGCACGAGCTCCCCCGGCTTACTCCGACCTCCGATTCAGGCGATTCTTGCACCGTTGGATTCATAACAGGTAGAGCTACGATATTGGTATTTTCTACTTCCCCTAGTTTTGCTCGTTTCGAGGAGTTTCTCCATACTTACTGGGACCCCTTTTTCTGATGGAGTTTTGGACAGCGACACCTTGCCGGATTTTTATCTCCGCAACCGGGCATCGGATTGAGACGCTCTTGTAGACTTTTTTCATCTACTCGACGCAAGGATCGTCCCCGTATTTTTTTCTTGGATTTTTGGAGTCTTCCCCGAAGTTGTACACTTCCCTTTTATCTGTACAGGAGTTTACAGTTATTTGGTTTTGGATTTCTGCGCGCCGATATTGTGGAATTTGTAACTTGGCCTACGTGATTCCGTTTTGGGCGTGCAGGTACTCGTTTCGAAGCTATCGACGTGAGGAACGCTGTGGTATTATTTTTGGATTTTTTGGAACTCATCCAGCAGGTGAAATAATTACATCTTTGGGGTTGAATTTCAGACTGAGTGCATTTGGTCAAGTGTCGGAATAAGTGTAACCTTGGACTGTATGATGTACCAGGAGGAGCTGTTCGGGGATTAGAGACTGTGTTTTCTGCGCCGTTTTGCGTGCGGACTCCGTTTTGCGCGCGGGTTTCGGCACCGTGCTCCGTTTTGCGTGCGGACTCCGGTGGCGTGCTCCGTTTTGCGTGCGGACTTCGGCAGTGGGCACCGTTTCGCGTGGAGGCCAATTGCAAGTGTCTACGAGCAATTGGTGGCAATCGAGGTGGGTGGCCCTATCTCTAAGCTTTTATGGACTGTTCAGTATTTCTACTGCTGTAGGACTTTGCATGCTAGTTTTTTTTTCATGTAAAGCATGCTAGATTGTAGGAATTCTTATTCCTGTTATTATCTGAGGTTCATGTGACCTCCTTGCTCTCTTTTATCTGTTTAAATATAGAAATCTTGGAACTTGACCTAGCACCCCCGTCATATGTTGCATGTGTTTGACCAGACCTTAGAAAACCTCAATCTGGGCTAGGTTCTTTTATGCTTTAGACATCCCACACTTTGCACTTCCTTCAGACATAGAGTTCCTCGCCCGGATAGTGGGCCGAGAGGTCAGGGTATTGTGGGATGGGTTTGCACTCGGGCCTGGGGGCCGAGTGGGGTCTGGTGGCTGTGTTAGGCCAGTGTTAGTTTTGGGGAACCGTTTGAGTAAACGGGGTCCCGGGTTTCTGGTTATTCTCAGTTTTGCTCGTCACCACCGTGTTGTGATCGTGGTGCACGTGGGTTGTCAGGACCTTGAACCCAGAATGTTTTTGGACACTCATGATTTTAGTAAAACCAGTATTTTCTTCCGAAATTCTAGGGGCGTCGAAGCCTGTTCTTGTTTGATTGGGCGACGACACCGACCCTTGGAAGTTCGGAAAAGTAAACTCGTTTTTACTGATGTTTTTCAAGAACTAAAATCTATAAAAATTGGTTTTCTCATTTTAAGTCGGTTTTCAAGAAAAAGAGTAATTTTCTCCCCACCCCAAGGGGGTTGAGTGGAAGCGATGTTTTATAATAAATGTCATCTCTTTTCTAAACTTCCTCACCCGACCGGGGTGAGTGATCTGGGTTCTAAGGGCTGATTTCATTCTCGGGTCGAAAACAACGGGAGGCTACGCCTATAGCCTGTTCTTGTTTGATTGGGGACGTAGGTATTAGTTTCCCGGGGTTTTCGGACTCTTTGCGGTTCTGGCTGTGGAGCATCTCCAGCCCGTGAGTTCAGTGTATTGATGTTAGTTTCCCACTTTAACCAAGAGGGACCGAATCCCTGAACGGTATAGGATTGAGAACTTCGATAGGTTGAGCCTAGAGTCTGTTCTTGTTTGATTGGGGTTCTAGGCACCGGTCTAACGGATTCTCGGACCTATGCCGCGTCAGTCGGTTCTTCTCGTCTATGAGCGGGGTGTTGTTGTGGGAGCCGTTGGGAGTGACGGTGGTCCCAGCTGTGTAGTTCCTTCTCTAGCGAGTTAGTGTTGTGAGTTGCGTCGTTGAGGGTTCTCCGACATAGCCGGGAGAGTGGTTGGGCTTTTCATGTTTGAGTCGAGGTTCCTTTCCGACTGAGTTGTGGTTCGAGCTTGAGTTACCGATCGGTTTGATCGCGGATTATAGCCTGCTGAGCCCGGCTTTTTGCCGGTTATGGGATACTTGAGTTACTTGAGTTCGTTGGGGTCGCTCCCCTCGAGCTACGCCCCGGGTGCGATGATGATACCGAGCCTGACGAGGCTGCGATGATGCGACTAGTTGATACACTAGAGTTCGCTTGAGATGGTCGGACAGGACGCCCCACGTAAATCCCGTCCTCATGTGGATGTGTGGTGGTGGGTAGGTGCGATCCTAGTCGACAGGCGCAGGCTTGACTGGACCATATGTGGCAGTCATAGAGATTGGGTGACATTGGGAGAGTGTTGGTATAGCATGTGTCATAGTAGAGCTTTCCTTGAGCATAGTACTTGTGGCATATTGTCAGTAGTGAGTAGAGGCATCACATCATCTTCTGTTCCACTGCTTGAGCATCTAGATAGAGGCATAGTAGCTGTAGAGATATCTTTTCCCCAGCTCCTTTCTTTCCGTGTACCTTGTTACTTTATGCCTCTAGTGGACTTAGTGGGCAGACCGTTGGGCTTGTAGACGGCACCCACTGAGGACTACTGTGGGAAGTAGTTCTCACACCCGTCGTGGTGTCTTTTCCCCAGGGGCTTCTACTCCTGTTTGTGTGCTTCAGTTGCTGTTCTTCTGACCGAGGCGAGGGAGTCGCGAGCTAGTTCCTTACCCGTTGTCGGAGTGTAGAGGTACCCATTTTCAGGTGAGAGCTTCAGTAGTTGGGTTGCTACTTTTTCTTCTGTTGAGAGAACCTTGTAGTGAGGTATTGAGTTGTACCTTTTGTTCATTTGTTTGAGAGACTGTTGTAGTGAGGATATTTATTGTATCGAGAGCTTGTACACTGATGTATATATTGGAGATATCTCCCCTTCGAGTTTTGTATCAGAGGACTTTTTATGTGATCGTGTTTGGGAGATGGATATTATTCTATTTTCAGTTGTACAGTGTTGGATTTCAGTTTTTGCAGTAGTTTACTTTCAGCTCTGATATCTGTTTAGCTGTAGATGTTTCCTCTTGCAGGTTAGACGCTTCGTTTGAACGGCAGTTTCCGTACAGATGGCGGATCTGTTAGCGATGCCCAGGTCGCAGTTTCGATCCCCGGATCCAGCCCAATCGGCATCTGAGTATCCAACAATATCCAAACTTGTTCCCATAGGATACCAAATTCCGAAATTGATTGTTCCTTTGATATAGCGGATGATCCTTTTCACCGCTTTCAGGTGAACCTCCTTTGGTGCTGATTGATATCTCGCGCAAATCCCAACACTAAAGGATATATCCGGGCGACTAGCCGTGAGATATAGTAGACTTCCAATCATACTGCGATAAAGTTTCTCGTCTACATTCTCACTAAGTGATTCACTTCCAAGTCCCTTATGGCTAGTTCCCATTGGAGTCGGAAAATCTTTAGAATTTTCTAAATCAAACTTTTTGACCAACTCCATTGCATACTTGGATTGACACAAGTGAATGCCTTCATCATTTTGTTTAACTTGTAATCCAAGAAAATAAGTCAATTCGCCCATCATGGACATCTCAAATTCGCTTTCCATGGTCTCCGCGAATTTAGAAGCATCATTATCTCTTGTTGCACCAAATACAATGTCATCGACATAGATTTGTGCTACAATGAAATTATTTTGATAATGCTTCACAAAGAGAGTCCTGTCAGCTCCCCCTCGAGTATAGCCCTTTTCCAAAAGGTGCTTTGTCAACCTTTCGTACCATGCTCGCGGTGCTTGTTTCAGACCGTAAAGAGCCTTTTTCAAACGAAAAACATGGTTAGGTAGTTTATGGTCCACAAAACCTTTCGGTTGAGCCACATAAACTTCCTCATTTAAAAACCCATTTAAAAAGGCGCTCTTAACGTCCATTTGAAATAATTTGATTTTAAAATGACAAGCAATCGCAAATAGGATACGAATGGACTCGAGTCTAGCTACAGGGGCGAAAGTTTCATCAAAGTCTATACCTTCTACTTGAGAGTAGCCTTGAGCAACTAACCGTGCTTTGTTCCTGATGATAGTACCATCCTCATTTTTCTTGTTCTTGAAAATCCATTTGGTACCTATCACATTGTGTTGCTTCGGAGGCTTCGTTAATTCCCAGACTTTGTTTCGCTCAAATTGATGGAGCTCTTCCTGCATTGCTTCAATCCAGTAGTCATCCTGAAGAGCTTCATCAACATTCTTTGGTTCGATTTGGATACGTAGCAAGCGAATCCGCAAACCAATTGTCTCCGAGTTCTAACTCCTTCTTGTGGGTCTCCAATAATGTTCGATTCAGGATGATCCTTGGAGATGCGTAACGTTTGAGGTAAGGAGTACTCGGAGGTACATGAGATGATTCCTGCACATCAGATAAACTTGAAGAACCGTTAGATGCATCATTATTATCGGAAGAATTGTTAGAAGAAGATGCATTAGCAGGTGTATCATCATCAAGAGAGATATCGAGGGTAGATTTTTCAGATGCAAAGTGAAAAGCTTCATCTACTTTAACATTTATCGATTCTACGATCGTCTTAGATTCCAAGTTAAATACTCGATATGCTCTGCTGTTTGTAGAGTAACCTAAGAAAATCCCTTCGTCACTTCGAGAGTCAAATTTTCCAAGATTTTCGCGGTCACGTAAAATAAAACACCGACTCCCAAAGATACGAAAATATTTGATGTTCGGTTTTCTACAAAACCAAAGTTCATATGGTGTATTTAAAGTTCCCGGGCGCAAATACACGCGATTAATTACATAGACAGCAGTGTTCACCGCTTCAGCCCAAAAATATAACGGTAAATTCCGGCTGTGAAGCATAACACGTGCCATCTCCTGTACGACCCTGTTTTTGCGCTCGACTACACCATTCTGTTGAGGTGTATAGGGTGCTGAGAATTCATGTTTAATGCCATTGAAGTGCAAAAATCAATGAATTTGGAATTTATGAATTCCCCACCTCTATCACTTCTAACACGAGTAATCTTTTCATTCTTTTCAATCATAATACGATGGCAAATCTCGTGAAAAGAATCAAAAGTATCAGCTTTCTCTTTTAAAAATGCTACCCAAGTATATCTAGAGAAATCATCAACCAATAAGAAAATATACCATTTACCTCCCAAAGATGGTTGACGAGTTGGCCCCATTAAATCCATGTGCAAAAGTTCCAAAGGCCGTTTTGTACCAATGTGGTTCAAGTTCTTGTGTGCAGTCCTAGATTGTTTCCCTTTTGGCAACCGCCACACACAATGTTTTGTTCAAAAGAAAGTTTTGGAACCCCCTTAACCACGTCTTTGTTTGAAATTCTAGCAAGTTCCTTAAAATTTATGTGACCTAGCCTTTCATGCCAAAGAGTTTCATTATTCAAAGAGGCTAAGTTACTGTGACACCCCCGGAATTTGGATTAGTCCTCTATATAATGATATAATAGGACTAAATCTCTAACCCGGCTATAGCATTTTGGATGGTAGCAAGATCCAAGAGGAACATGAGAGTTAAGCGTGCTAGAGCTAGAGTAGTTCTAGGATGGGTGACTCCCTGGGAAGTGGGGCGTCACTGTCACGCCCCGGGGTCAAGACTGTACCCCGGGTTTGCCAACAGATCCGCCGTCCCTACAGGAAGCCCTGTAGAGGCGTAGCGTCTAACCTGCAAAAAGGAAGATACTACACTAAACAGATATCAGAGCAAAATAAACTGCTAGAAATAAAATAAGTACAACTCTCATAATACAATAAGTCCTCACCAACAAATACAAAAGTCTCTCAAAGAAAGAAGAAAAGTACAACTCGATACCTCACTACATAATCTCTCAAACATGACACAACCAAAATATAAGGGTACCTCTATAACACACTGAAGCTGAAGGGGGAAGGGATCTATCTCGCGACTCCCTTACCTCGGTCTGGAAGAGCAGGATCAGCAACTGGCACCGCAGGAACTGGAGCTGAAGTCCCTGGGGAAAAGACACCACGACGGGTGTGAGAACTACCTCCCACAGTAGTTCTCAGTGGGTGCCGCCAACAAGCCCGACGGCCTGCCCACTAAGTCTACTAGAGACAAAAAGTAACAAAAGAAATGCAGTATGAAAAGCTGGAAAGTAAACATCTACTGCTACTATGCCTCTATCTACAATGCTCAAGGGAAAAGAACAGGAGGACGATATGCCACTACTGACACTCAACTCAGAATACCCAATCCAAACTGACTGCCACAACGGGTCCAGTCAAACCTGCGCCTACCTACTGCTGTAGGTATGTCCGGTACTCCAACCCGGTATCTAACTCAATCTCCAAGCCGGTACTACAACCCGGTCTCGCCTACTCCGGAGTGGCACTCGAGGGGAGCGACCCGCTCGAGTCAAATAACTGCGCAACACTGTCAAGCACAAATGTGGCACATGCAGGCTATGATCCAATCACTATCTCACTCACTGGCTAAAAATCCACACTGTCACTATGACCATGTCCCAAAGATCCCAGATCCACTATCACTATCACTATGCAAACTGGTCTACAGACTGCTACAAACGCCACTCGGTCCCCAGACGCGAGTGCAAATGCAATCCCCAGCTAATAAACCTCCCGGCCCACGACTCGGGGAAAAATCACTATGACCAGAGTGACAAGGGTACTACCACTGTGGAAAGCTAAGGTGATAAATAAATCTGATGTATGTTCAAGTTACTGTAGTTTAATGGCGCATGAATAAGTGAATAACAGGCAATTATGCTAAGTTAAGTTCCCAAGTTGCAGAGTTAATCAAGAGATCGACAGATTTAGCAATTAGCTACAGTGGTTTTCAACATACAGTTTACACATATTATCTGGCTCATATACTATGCATGCTACTATATTTGTAGAATTAGAGTGCAGTCCATAGAATTTGAAAGCAGGATCACCCACCTGATCGCGCTAACTGTCCAGGACGATACAGATAACAAGCCCAGAAACTGATAAATTCCGAGTCCACTAAGCAAAGAGCACATAACGGTGCTTACAAAGTCCTGGGTACAACAACAATTCCACAATTACATTAAATTCCACACTAATTCCTTATTCAAAAATCTGCAAGAACAGTCACTGTTCAAACGAAATTTCACCTGAAAATAATTTTCCAAAATTCCAATAAAAATATCACGACGATCCTCGCGAAGTGTAGATGTCGATAGGCTCTTGAATCGTCGAATTCCGATGTCCGGATGAGGAGATAAAAATCCGCGAAGTGAGTGCTGTCCAGAAATCTCACAGCAAAACAGCGGCTCAGTAATGCCTCGAAATCCGTGCCAAAAACCCAAATCTAGGCAAAACACTCAACACGAAAGTCGAAGATTTACCTCTCGTGAATCCAACGCCGCAAAAATCGCTGAAAACGGCTGTCGGGGTAGCTCTGTGGAATTTTTGACCGAAATGCGACGATAACGGGCCTCCAACAGAAATCCGTCGCTCCGCACTTCGAGGCAGAAAACACAGTCGTCGCGGCTTCCAAAAGTTCTGAAACTTCACCGGAAGATGCGCAAGAGGGAGAGGAAGAAATCTTATGAAGGGGTCAAAGGCTGAATCTCCCGGGAAAAAGCTCAAAAACTCGGCCCAAGGTGGCCTATTTATAGGCTCCAAAGAAAAACAGCCCAAAAAGCCAACCCATTCACTTTCGGGCCCAACTTTCGGGCGCCCGAAAGTTTTCGGGCTGCTACAGTAACGGGCCGGCCCGTTACTGTGCGCGCCCGAAACTCCCAGAGGCCGCCACGTGTCCCTTTTCCGCCTTCTGCACCCGGCGCACGCACCGCGACCAATGCCGCGACGCCACGTGTCCCGACCGTGGGTCGTGCACCGGTGCGCCCGACCAACCACGGGGCGCCACGTGGCGCCCCCACGCCGACCCGGTCAACGCGCACGTCGCGCGACGTGCGCGACCGCGCCGCCGCCGGACCCGGGTCGGGCACGCGCCCCGAGGCACCGCCTCAGCCGCCACCGCCGTGTGGACCGGGTGCACCAGAACCCGCCAACCACACAACGCCACGTGTCCCCGGTCTACCGTGCACCAGAGCCAAAAGTTCGTGGACCGCGTGCACAACACCGCACCAACCACAGAATGCCACGTGGCCTACCCTCGGTCCACCGCACACCCCGCCAAGGCCCGTGGACCGCGCCCGCTGCGCCGGCCAACCGCAGCGCGCCACGTGGCCCGCGCCCGGTGCACGCGCCCCGCGGTGGACCGCGCGCCTGCGCCGCCCTCCGCCGCCGCGTTCCGCCACGCTCCGCCGCCGCCGGCGCCTCTCCGGCCGCCGGAACAGTAACCTTTGCCTCGATTTCCGTGTTTTTGCGTCCGGGCTCCGAAAAATTCAAGTAATTAGTCCATTTCGCTCGTTTTCGCGCGCTGAATCCAAATCCGAGGTCCGTTCGGCCAAATTCCGCTTCTAAAATTTCCCAAAATTTCCGGAAAAGTAAACTTGATCCAATTTCGTGCCGGGTCACATTCTTAGCTCCAATAAGCGCGCAAACACCTCACACACCCAAAATGGACTCTCAGCAAAGAAAACAAGCTCCAATTTCACCAGAAACTCAAATCTGGAGCCCGACACGCACACACACGCTCCCTGAAACCTCCAAACCAACAGTAAACCCTAAAGTGGGGATTCGGGTCCTCACATCCTCCCCCACTAAAAGAAAGTTTCGTCCTCGAAACAAACACGGCTCAAAAGGGAGTCTCCAAGCCCAAAGGTAAGCCTCCACAACACAAACTCCAACTCCCCAGTCGCTACAAACTCTCCACAAAGCGCGTCCAACCGCGAAAAACTCAGGAATTCCCAACACTGGGGACAAGGTAGAACAGCCAACTCTACGCGTCCAAGCTATTCGAATTACGCCGCAAAACTTAACAGGAAAGGAAAGAGCCCCACCAGTAGGAAGGTCATCAACCTCCAACTCTCAAATTTAGAAAACAACTGAAATTAGCGAAAAGTTCGAAAGTTCCGAGAGACCGAGCCCTTGCCCTAATCCAACAAGAACAGGTTCGGGCACCGTCCCCATTTCTGGAGTAGTCTTCGTATCTTTCATCCTGTTCGCGAATTTCAGCACACGAAGAGAGAAAATAAGGGAGAGAAGGGTTGATGCCGTTCCTGCTGCGTCAACAAAACGGAAGCTACGGTCTATCCGTGCCCCTAAAAGAAACACACTCTAACCCAGACCCCTAGAGTCAAACCCTCTAGTCCTAGGCGTCACCTACGCTCGACAAGTCGCACCTAACCCAAAGCCGCTGAAGCCACTGCTGCAGGAAGGATGCCTCGGTAACCAGTAGAAATGATCTTCTGTCGTCCAACTTGCGGAAAGGCCACTATTCTCCGTTCGCAATCAAATGTTGCACGATACCGCACCAACTGGTCCATCCCAAGTGCTCAACCTGAGTCGGGGAGCTGCAACTGAACCAACACAACAATCGGCGTGACTTCCACAGTTCAGTTGTTCTGATCACGCCCAAAATTCGCCTCTGCTAGAAGATACTGGAATGAATCCAAACACTAATGCAAGTCGCAAACTTCCTATCCCTTAATTATACAAAAAAATGCACATGCCTGGTATCATGCGGATGGATGTCGTGGTACTAAAAACTCACACAGCTTGACATAAATTAAAACCATACCATGCCGGGATGCAAAAGCTCTACTGATGAATAAATGAGATGCACTGGTAACTAAAGAGCCCGAGCACGGACTGCTGAGAATAGACTAATACCTGCGACGACCTGCTCTGCTGCTGAAGTGTCCTCAACCTGAGCGGCATAAACACGACCGCTCGGTGCCGGGGGACGTCGCTCTGGCTGCGGGTAGAAGATGAGGCAAAATCTGGCCTGCTGTAGGCCGCAGTAGGGCTGGCTGGCTGGTAAGGAACAAACGGTGCAGATGCTGATGAAGGAGCTGAATGGCTGGCTCTGGGCACACGCTCGCAAAGTGACCGGCCTACCCGCAGCGAAAACAATGGCCCTGTCTCTGCGGGCACAGAGTCGGTAGGTGTGGGCTCCACAGATAACACACCGATCTGGGCGCTGCTGCTGAGAAGTCTGCTGTGAGAACTGCTGCTGTCGTGGGGGTCGATGCTGCTGCTGTGTCTGGCGAGACGCCCCCGATCTCTGGTGTCCCCGGTACCCCTGGCCCTGCGAGTGGGAACGTGGAGGTCTCGGGGGTCCCTGCCTGCTAGACTGCCCCTCCTCCGGAGATGCCGGGCGCTTCGCCCCAGAAGTCGCTACAGGGGCCGGAGATACCTCATCCATCACGGCCTCTCCACTCTCCACATACAAAGCCTGCTCCATCGAGGCCTCCAAGGTCTGCAGTCGGCGGGAGCGGACAAACTGGTAAATGTCTCGGCGAAGTCCTCTCTCGAACATATAAACACGATGGCTCTCGTCTCTGGCCACATGAGGCACACATGCCAACAGCTGGTTGAATTCCGCTATGTACATGTGCACCGGTCTATCTCCCTGGCGGAGATTCTTCAACCGCTCCTCCAGCCGCTGTCGAACACTCTCTGGAAAGAAGGCCCCAACAACATGCTTCGGAACTCAGCCCAGGAAAGAAGCTGCGTCCCCGGTGGACCAGCGGGTCGCACACGCCGCCACCACGCCTCGGCGTTGCTCTCCAGAAAATGGGTAGCCAGAATAACCTGATACCTCTCATCCACAAATAAGCTCTCAAAGTGGCGCTCAAAGGTGGTGATCCAAGTCTCGGCTGCCCAAGGCTCAGCATCCATGCCCGAAAAGCAGGACGGATCGAACCGCCGCAGTCTCATCAGCAAATCAACAACCTCCCGCTGCTCTGTCTCAGTCAACGCTCCCGTCGCCCCAGCCGGTGGCCTACTCGAAACCGGCTCAGCAAGAATCGCTGGCGCCGGCTGCACCACAGGGGGTGCCACAACAGGGGAAGAAGGCACCGGCGAAGCCTCAGGGGGTGCCACTGCCGGCTGTGCTCTCTGCTCCAATAAGAGCGTCAGCCGCGCCACTGCCTCCTCCTGGCGTCTAGCCGCCTCAGCCACTGTGCCATCTGGGCACGGAGCTCCTGAATCTCAGCCTGTGGTCCTCGCCCCGAGTCCTCCTGCTCGGGCTCAGAGGACGAAGGCTGCGAGCGCGTCACCATCGAACGTCGAGGAGGCATCCCCACCTGAGGGACAAACAAACAATCAGAACCAGAAGCAACACTCGACCCAATCTAGCGAAAGTCAAAAGGCATGTCCCCCTTTCCGAAGCACTATGTTGTCTGCAGCCAACATAGTCGCTACAAAAGGGTGACATGTCTATCACTCGTCCCTATCCACTCGGGAGAGTTAGAAACCCAATCCAGACTTTCGCTAAAAATCTCGGCTCTCACGTGGGTCATCCTAGGGTTTAACCATAAGCCTAGGGTTCCTAAGTCCTCAAGACCTACACCCTAAGCTCTGATACCACTCTAATCTGTCACACCCCGGGGTCAAGACTGTACCCCGGGTTTGCCAACAGATCCGCCGTCCCTACAGGAAGCCCTGTAGAGGCGTAGCGTCTAACCTGCAAAAAGGAAGATACTACACTAAACAGATATCAGAGCAAAATAAACTGCTAGAAATAAAATAAGTACAACTCTCATAATACAATAAGTCCTCACCAACAAATACAAAAGTCTCTCAAAGCAAGAAGAAAAGTACAACTCGATACCTCACTACATAATCTCTCAAACATGACACAACCAAAATATAAGGGTACCTCTATAACACACTGTAGCTGAAGGGGGAAGCACTACAAGAAAATAGACCTTTTGTGGCCAATATTTTGTGGCGAATTAATGAACTCTACTATATTAATCTTTTTTGTGGCTATTTTCAACGTTTCCTCACTATTAATCTTAACTCAAATTTTCATATACATACCGTAGGAATTTAGTAATGAGCGCCGCTAATTCGATGCAGTATTTGCGGCCATCACTAGATTTTGGCCACAATAATAGTAAGAAATAATTGTGACAAATATTATCGCCGCATATTTACTTTTCAATTCACCATTTGTCACCATCGATAACGTTGGGCCACTAAAATAATAATAATTAACTGTGGCGAATTTGTATGGCCACACATTTATGAAGATTTTCGTGGCTATTTTCAACTTGTCTTCACTATTAATCTTAATCAGAATTTTCGTATACCTACGGTAGGGGTGTTTTAATGATCGTCATTAATTCGATGCAGTATTTGCGGCCATCACTAGATTTTGGCCACAATAATAGTAAGAAATAATTGTGACAAATATTATCGCCACATATTTACTTTTCAATTCACTATTTGTCACCATCGATAACGTTGGGTACTAAAATAATAATAATTAACTGTGGCGAATTTGTATGGCCACACATTTATTAAGATTTTCGTGGCTATTTTCAACTTGTCTTCACTATTAATCTTAATCAGAATTTTCATATACCTACGGTAGGGGTGTTTTAATGATCGTCACTAAATCAATGCAGTATTTGCGGCAATTACTAGATTTTGGCCACAATAATAGTAAGAAATAATTGTGACAAATATTATCGCCACATATTTACTTTTCAATTCATCATTTGTCACCATCGATAACGTTGGGCCACTAAAATAATCATAATTAACTGTGGCGAATTTGTATGGCCACATATTTATTAAGATTTTCGTAGTTATTTTCAACTTGTCTTCACTATTAATCTTAATCAGAATTTTCATATACCTACGGTAGGGGTGTTTTAATGATCGTCACTAATTCGATGCACTATTTGCGGCCAACAATAAATTTTGGCCACAATAACAATAAGTAATTATTGTGGCAAATTTTGTTGCCACACATTAATCTATTCAATTCACTATTGGTAACCATCGATAAAATTTGGCCACTTAATGTAAGACTCGTGAAATTTAAATGCAAAAGAAATCTAAGTGTTTGTGTATAAAATACTACACCATAAATCATCTTTGGTGGCATTTTCTTGATGGTTTTTGTAAAAAATGTCACCAAATGATATGTATTGGTGGCACTTTTAAATAAATGCCTTTAATAAAATTTTATATTTATTTATTTATTTATTTATTTTTTTAATTCGTGTAATTTTAAGATAATTAGCGGCACTTTAATATAAGATAATTGCCACTAATTTAATACCCTATAAAAGTGACACCAATAAATATTAAGATTGCCACCAATAAATAATTAAAAGTGCCACCAATAAAAAAAATTTCTAATTATTTTTTTTTTACGCACGCGGGATAAAATTCACGCTCGCGCGTAAGGAAAAAAAAAAAAAAGAAAATCCCAAACCGGCCGGTTCTAATTAAAGAAATTTCCAACCTGGCCCTTCATAATTAATTTGCAGCAAAGAAAACCTAGCTAGTACATTGATCGCGCAATCCTCTTTAATTAATTTGCCCAAACCCCAAACCTTAACTCCTCTACCCCGCTTCCTCCTCTGCCCCGCCTCCTCCTTGCGGCGACGACGACGACGACGAGTGGGTGACGCCGCCGCCGCCTCCTCCTCTGCCCCGCCTCTCCTTGCGGCGACGATGACGACGAGTGGGTGACGCCGCCGCCGCTCTCCTCTGCCCCGCCTCCTCTTTGCGGCGACGACGACGACGAGTGGGTGACGCCGCCGCCGCCTCCTCCTCCGCCCCTCCGCCACCACCGACGAAGACTCCCATCGCCGTCGAAGACTCCCACCCTCCTCCTCCTCCGCCGCCGCCCAGCGACGCAGAGGCCGAGCTCCGGCGCCACTGCAGGACGCGGCGCCGCGTCTGCCTCCTCGCCTTCGCGATAAAATTTCTGTAACTTTCTTTTCTAACTTTTAAAATAGTTCTTTGTGCAGATTTGCATGAACAAACCTCATAACCTAATCTAGGACATTTGAAATTAATCCTGTAACTCATCATAGCTTCGGTTGCAGCAATTTACTACTCAATTTCTATTTTGATCTATCATTTAAAAATGGTTCCATGTCAGGCTTTTGTTGGTTAAATTTGAAACCTCACATAAGATTGAATTCGTGGTTAAAGTCAAGGTGCTGAATTGTTAGATGTGAGACTATGTGTAGGACCCCTGATCCCTCTGCAGTTTTTTCCCGTGAATCCACTATTTAAACACCTGTTGATGGTGTACCTGGCCCATAGTGCATCAAGGGGATGCCACAGATGGACCCTGTGAGCTCTGATTGACTGTAGTGGCCATCGGCTGCTTTTGCCGAATTTTAGAAAAGGAATTTGGCCAAACAGATGGTGGATTTGGATTCAGTGCGGAAAAACGCTTGAGTTTGGCTTTTGGTTTGCTTAATTCTGAGTCCGGATGTCCAAAAGCGGACTCCCGGAAGTTTTGGCAGTTTTCGGCGCTTGCGGGAGCCTCCGGCAAATTTTGGAGGCGGAATTTGGCAAAACGGACCTCGTTTTTGGAATCAGCGCGCGAAAACGGTCAAGAGGGGCTATTTACTTGTCGATTTTGAGCTCGCGGGTACTGTTCATGCCGGAACAGTGTCGCCGGCGATCACCGGCGCCGGCGGCGGCGGCGGCGGGCGGCGGCGCGGCCTCGGACAGGCGCGCGGTCCACCGCGAGGGTCGTGCACCGGGGGCGGGCCACGCGGCGCTTCCTGGTTGGCCGGCGCAGCGGGCGCGGTCCACCGAAATTGGGTCCGGGTGCACGGTAGACCGGGGGACACGTGGCGAGGTTTGGTTGGTCCGGTGTTGTGCGCCCGGTCCACGCAGCAGTGGACTGATTGACCGGGGCAGGTGACCGTACGCCCGGGTCAGCCGCGACGTGCGCGGTCCACGCCGCGACGTGCGCGGTGCACGGGCTGCCGGGACACGTGGCACGCCACCAGTGGCTGGCTCAGGTGCACCGGGATCAGCGGGGCTCGGGGGCTTAGTGGACTGGGCTGTGTCGTGGGCCGGGCCGCACTGTGCGCGCCCGGAAACCCTGGGCCGGCCCGTTACTGTAGCCGCCCGAATTCTGGGGTGCGCCCGAAACCAGGGACATGGTGGGAATTAATTGAATTGTTTTCAGCCTATATAAATAGTGCCAATCCGAGCCTCCTTCTTCCTCTGTTTTCTCCCAAACCGAGCCCCTTCAGCCCAAGCTTATTTCTAGCAAAAATCTTCATCTTTAAGTCCTTGATCTCTCTGCCAACTTTCAAGATTTTAGGAGGCACGAATCCCGAGGTTCCCCATTTTACGGTGCGGCGCGACGTTGCTTCCTAGTGTTCTCCTTCGGCGCGGCGATCGTATTTTTGCTCCCCTGGGCTACCCCGACATCATTTTCCTGCGATTCTTGGACCAGTGGACTCCTAAGAGGTAGGACTTCATCTTTCGTTTTGGTCGCGCTTTCCCGTTTCGAGGTTTTGGCACGGATTTCGAGGCAACAAGTGACCCCATTTTCTGTATGGAATTCCTTGACAGCAGCGGAGTGTTTCGGCTATATCTTTGCGCACGAGCGTCCGACGGAAACGAGCCTATACAACTTTTTCATCTACGGATCGCAAGGAACGCGCTCGTATTTTTAGTGGATTTTTGTGAATTTTCTTTCGAGGTGATAATTAAGGATTTCTCTGTGAACAGTAATCAGCCCTTAATCCTGATTAGTGTATGAGAGTGCCCTCTTGCTGAATTTTATCTTGGTGTACAGAACTCGGATTTGGGCGTGCAAGGTACCGTTGCGAAGCTATCGTCGCAGGGATCGCCGCGATATTTTTATTGGAATTTTCTGGACATTTTCTGCAGGTGATAATTGACAGTTTGGTACTCGTGTTTGTATGTGGTAATTAGTGCTATAATTGAGACTCTAGTATAATTAGTGGATTCTTGATGTACCAGGAGTATTGCGGGTTGTGCTAAAATTGTGGAGCGAGAAAATTAAGGATTTCTCTGTGAACAGTAATCAGCCTTAATCCTGATTAGTGTATGAGAGTGCCCTCTTGCTGAATTTTTATCTTGGTGTACAGAACTCGGATTGGGCGTGCAAGGTACCGTTGCGAAGCTATCGTCGCAGGGATCGCCGCGATATTTTTATTGGAATTTTCTGGACATTTTCTGCAGGTGATAATTTGACAGTTTGGTACTCGTGTTTGTATGTGGTAATTAGTGCTATAATTGAGACTCTAGTATAATTAGTGGATTCCTTGATGTACCAGGAGTATTGCGGGTGTGCTAAAATTGTGGGAGCGAGAATTTGGAATTTTGGTATTTTCTGACTGTACGAGTTTGGACAGTTGCGCTTCAGGTGGGTGGTTGTCGTACTCCTTTCTTTGGTATGCCCACTAGGAATATTAGAGTGCCCTTGAATTGAAGATGCATAATATGTGGTTGGTAGACTTGCATGCTTTAGGGAATTAATTATTAGTAATCAGATCCCTGATCAACTGTTGTTAGAATGGTCACCTATTTTTAATCGCTTAATTAATCTGGACTGTATGCTTAGAGACAAAGTATTAATATTTGAGGACTGCAAAACTGATGTTGTTCATGTGAGACGGTCACCCTAGCTTATTTATTCTAAACTGTTTATACTTGGGAATTGGACAAAATGTTGGAACCATGCATGATTAAATTGGTCACATAATTATTGTCATCTTTTACTGCAACACTATTTTGGGACTTGACTTAGGAGAAACCATGCTTTTCTCTTTCTTCTTTCATTGTTGGCACTAGCGGCTTAATCGCTCAGGTTTGAGCGTATGTTGGACAGTGTAGGCAGGTATTGGGGATTTGGGGACAGGTTGAGTTTGTCAGGGTGTTGCGGCGACCACGGATCTTGGGTGGTTGACCGGATTGTTACTATTGCATCAGATTGGGTGTTTCGGGGATCGGGCTTTCTTTAGTGGAGGGTTTTTCCCACTTCCTTGAGTCTCGATCCAGTCCTGCTATTATGAGACAGTGGTTACAGTGATACTTGATACAGTGATACTTGATACAGTGGTTACTTACTTTCCTCGTGTGGGTCGCTCCCCACGAGTGCCATTCCGGAGTGCGCGGCAGGCAGGCTTTGAGTCCTAGGGACTCCTTTTACTTCGGTGTTATGCATAGGCTGGCATACCCGTTGCAGCAGAGCAGGCAGTGCCAGTGTTCACTGGCCGTCAGATTGGGTCATTATGACAGGCTACTTGATTCTGATGCATCACTTTTCCCATCCTTATTGGTTGGTCATATAGAGGCATATTAGGGATAGCACTTTATCAGTTGCTTTGGTTATCTGCATCCCCTTTCTTCTCCTTTCCCTTTTCGCCTCTGATCACCTGGTGGGCATATCTGAGCTGAGGCTTTACCCACTAGGGGAGGCTACTGTTTATAGTAGTACTTACCCCCATTGTCTTTCTTGTCTCTTTTCCCCTTTGTTTTGCAGAGTCCTCTGTGGGAGCTGCGGGACCGTCAGCAGCTGAGCGAGGTAAGAGGATCGCGGACTAGTTAGCGATGCCACCGAGAGATGTAGCTGGATATTTTGGTCACCCGGTCTTCTCAGACAGTTTTATTTTACTTCCTTTTGGGTCTGGCTTCTGCCAGCTGGTTGTATTTTGTTGTGAGCTGGGAGAGCTTCTGTATTTATTTTTACTGTTGTACTTTACTTACCTTCCGCATCTGTCTGAGATACAGTAGTTTCATTTCAGCTCTGACTATTATGCTCTTTTATTATCTCTTCTTATATCTGAGCAGGTTACCGACGCTTCGTGTATGTGGGAAATACCGCATGCACGGCGGATCTGTAGACGGGCCCGGGTTCTGGTTTACACCCGGGGCGTGACAGATTAAGTTGGTATCAGAGCTTAGGGATAGGTCAGTTGGGACTTAGGAAACCCTAGGCTTTTGGACAGACCCTAGGATGATAGGGCGTGAGTGGCGTGACATTTTGCGAAAGTCGGTGATTTTTATAGTCAACTCTTCTAGTGAGTGAAGAGAGATCGACATAGTCTATTTCTGTGAACCGTTATGTTGGCTGCAGACAACATAAAGTTACAGAAATAGGGGGATGTCTTTGACTTTCGCTAGATTGGGTCGTGTGGGGATTTGCTCCTGATTTGTCGTTTCTTGTTGCAGGATGTCGCCCCGGCGTCGTTTTTCCGCCGAGGGTACCCCCACTCCCCCTGAGGAGCCTGGGCAGGCGGTATCTGCCGAGCTGGGGGAACTGCGGGCCTTAGTGACCCATTTGGTGGCAAGGAGCTTTCGTCAGGACCAGCGTTTGGAGCAGCTGTTGGCGCAAAGGGGTGATTCTGTAGTCGGAAAGAGAGCTAGGGCTTCAGAGCGGCGTTTAGAGAGGAAACGCCCAGCCCCGGATGTTGATGGACAGGCTGGTTCTCAGAGACGGTCTCGACAGTTGAGGCAGCCCCTGCAGGCTGCCAGGTGCACTTTTTGCGGGGGCCAGCATTCCGCCGGTACTTGTGAGCTGAGGCATGGTCGTTGTTTTAGTTGTGGACAGCCTGGTCACATCCGAGCTACATGCCCCCTTCCGACCTTTGTAGTACCTTCTTCGGCGTTGGCCCCTACCACATCCCAGCGGAGATCGAGGCCACGACAGCAGCGTCAGCAGCAGCAGGGGTCGCAGCCGAGGCGGGCCCGATCGTCAGGTAGGTGTGTTTTCTGCAGGGGGCAGCACCCGTCAGATAAATGTGACTCGAGGTGGGGTCGTTGCTTCAAGTGTGGACAGCCTGGGCACATTCGAGCCACGTGCCCCGCAAGGACAGCTGCAGCACCCACTTCGGCAACTGTTTCTACTTTTTCCCAGCCACGACCGGGAACTTCACCGACAGATCTTCTGGTAGACCGATCTTCCCCACCCCGCTTATCTGGTGAGAGACAGCCCTTGTCGAGCGGCCATGATTGCCTAGCACAGATAGAGGATCCTGCTATCGCTGACCAGGTTGCGGCAGGTATGTTTTACTTCCGGTGGTAGGATTCATATCTTATTGTTGTCGGAGCTTTTCTTTCCCTTCCTCTTTGGTAGAATGTGCATCATTGCATGGTCTAGAGGTAGAGTCCTTGCCTTGTGCATTAAAGGTGCGGGTTTTTGATCACGTTTTGCATGTCGAGGAGCGTTGTGTGGCTTGCCCAGTGCAGTTGGGGCCTTGGATTTTGCCTGCAGACTTGCTTGTTTTGCAGCAGCTCCAGGATTTTGATTTGGTGCTAGGGATGGATTGGCTATCACGGTATTCCGCCACTATCGACTGCAGAGAGAGGACGGTGACGCTTCGCGAGCCAGGACAGGAGGAGTTCATCTTCAGAGGCTGCCAGAGCTCGCTGTTTGCAGCGACCATTTCCTCGGCGAGAGCTAGGAGGATGAGCAGAGGTTGCACTGCCTTTTTGGCCACTATGGTGGAGGTGCCTACGGCGGCATTGGGACTCGAGGATATTCCTATTGTCCGCGAGTTCCCAGATGTATTTCCCCCTGAGTTGACGACGATGCCGCCGGAGAGGGAGATTGAGTTTGTGATTGATGTAGTTCCTGGAACTGCACCAATCTCAAAGGCACCCTATAGGATGGCGCCAGCTGAGTTGAGGGAGTTGAAAGCCCAGCTTCAGGATCTTTTGGATAGGGGCTTCATCAGACCCAGTGTCTCTCCGTGGGGAGCGCCTGTGTTGTTTGTGAAGAAGAAGGATGGGTCACTGCGGTTGTGTGTGGATTATAGGGAGTTGAACAAAGTGACCATCCGGAACAAGTATCCCCTTCCCCGGATGGATGATTTGTTTGATCAGTTACGGGGAGCTTCGGTGTTCTCGAAGATTGATCTGCAGTCCGGTTACCACCAGCTGAGGGTGAGGGCCGAGGACATCTCCAAGACGGCTTTCAGATCGCGGTACGGGCATTATGAGTTTACCGTGATGCCTTTCGGGTTGACAAATGCCCCTGCCGCATTCATGGACTTGATGAACAGAATTTTTCAGCCGTTTTTGGACCCTTTGAGGTACTTGACAGAGTTGGTCCTGTGGCATACAGAGTTGCCTTACCCCCGCGCCTGGCCGGAGTTCATGATGTCTTCCACGTCGCAGCTCTGAGGAGTTATGTTTTTGACCCATCGCACGTGATTGACTTCACTCCGTTGGAGATCGGCGAGGACTTGGTCTATGAGGAGCGCCCATTGCAGATTCTTGCTCGTGAGGTGAGGGAATTGCGCAATCGGGCCATTCCATACGTGAAGATCCTGTGGAGCAATCATGAGGAGCGAGAGGCTACTTGGGAGCTGGAGACAGAGATGAGAGATGCCTACCCCTTCTTATTCGAGACTTCTGATTGTGGTACGTCAGTTCTGCTTTTCTTTGTTTCGAGGACGAAACTTTTTTTAGTGGGGGAGGATGTAGGACCCCTGATCCCTCTGCAGTTTTTTCCCGTGAATCCACTATTTAAACACCTGTTGATGGTGTACCTGGCCCATAGTGCATCAAGGGGATGCCACAGATGGACCCTGTGAGCTCTGATTGACTGTAGTGGCCATCGGCTGCTTTTGCCGAATTTTAGAAAAGGAATTTGGCCAAACAGATGGTGGATTTGGATTCAGTGCGGAAAAACGCTTGAGTTTGGCTTTTGGTTTGCTTAATTCTGAGTCCGGATGTCCAAAAGCGGACTCCCGGAAGTTTTGGCAGTTTTCGGCGCTTGCGGGAGCCTCCGGCAAATTTTGGAGGCGGAATTTGGCAAAACGGACCTCGTTTTTGGAATCAGCGCGCGAAAACGGTCAAGAGGGGCTATTTACTTGTCGATTTTGAGCTCGCGGGTACTGTTCATGCCGGAACAGTGTCGCCGGCGATCACCGGCGCGGCGGCGGCGGCGGCGGGCGGCGGCGGCGGGCGGCGGCGCGGCCTCGGACAGGCGCGCGGTCCACCGCGAGGGTCGTGCACCGGGGGCGGGCCACGCGGCGCTTCCTGGTTGGCCGGCGCAGCGGGCGCGGTCCACCGAAATTGGGTCCGGGTGCACGGTAGACCGGGGGACACGTGGCGAGGTTTGGTTGGTCCGGTGTTGTGCGCCCGGTCCACGCAGCAGTGGACTGATTGACCGGGGCAGGTGACCGTACGCCCGGGTCAGCCGCGACGTGCGCGGTCCACGCCGCGACGTGCGCGGTGCACGGGCTGCCGGGACACGTGGCACGCCACCAGTGGCTGGCTCAGGTGCACCGGGATCAGCGGGGCTCGGGGGCTTAGTGGACTGGGCTGTGTCGTGGGCCGGGCCGCACTGTGCGCGCCCGGAAACCCTGGGCCGGCCCGTTACTGTAGCCGCCCGAATTCTGGGGTGCGCCCGAAACCAGGGACATGGTGGGAATTAATTGAATTGTTTTCAGCCTATATAAATAGTGCCAATCCGAGCCTCCTTCTTCCTCTGTTTTCTCCCAAACCGAGCCCCTTCAGCCCAAGCTTATTTCTAGCAAAAATCTTCATCTTTAAGTCCTTGATCTCTCTGCCAACTTTCAAGATTTTAGGAGGCACGAATCCCGAGGTTCCCCATTTTACGGTGCGGCGCGACGTTGCTTCCTAGTGTTCTCCTTCGGCGCGGCGATCGTATTTTTGCTCCCCTGGGCTACCCCGACATCATTTTCCTGCGATTCTTGGACCAGTGGACTCCTAAGAGGTAGGACTTCATCTTTCGTTTTGGTCGCGCTTTCCCGTTTCGAGGTTTTGGCACGGATTTCGAGGCAACAAGTGACCCCATTTTCTGTATGGAATTCCTTGACAGCAGCGGAGTGTTTCGGCTATATCTTTGCGCACGAGCGTCCGACGGAAACGAGCCTATACAACTTTTTCATCTACGGATCGCAAGGAACGCGCTCGTATTTTTAGTGGATTTTTGTGAATTTTCTTTCGAGGTGATAATTAAGGATTTCTCTGTGAACAGTAATCAGCCCTTAATCCTGATTAGTGTATGAGAGTGCCCTCTTGCTGAATTTTTATCTTGGTGTACAGAACTCGGATTTGGGCGTGCAAGGTACCGTTGCGAAGCTATCGTCGCAGGGATCGCCGCGATATTTTTATTGGAATTTTCTGGACATTTTCTGCAGGTGATAATTTGACAGTTTGGTACTCGTGTTTGTATGTGGTAATTAGTGCTATAATTGAGACTCTAGTATAATTAGTGGATTCCTTGATGTACCAGGAGTATTGCGGGTGTGCTAAAATTGTGGGAGCGAGAATTTGGAATTTTGGTATTTTCTGACTGTACGAGTTTGGACAGTTGCGCTTCAGGTGGGTGGTTGTCGTACTCCTTTCTTTGGTATGCCCACTAGGAATATTAGAGTGCCCTTGAATTGAAGATGCATAATATGTGGTTGGTAGACTTGCATGCTTTAGGGAATTAATTATTAGTAATCAGATCCCTGATCAACTGTTGTTAGAATGGTCACCTATTTTTAATCGCTTAATTAATCTGGACTGTATGCTTAGAGACAAAGTATTAATATTTGAGGACTGCAAAACTGATGTTGTTCATGTGAGACGGTCACCCTAGCTTATTTATTCTAAACTGTTTATACTTGGGAATTGGACAAAATGTTGGAACCATGCATGATTAAATTGGGCACATAATTATTGTCATCTTTTACTGCAACACTATTTTGGGACTTGACTTAGGAGAAACCATGCTTTTCTCTTTCTTCTTTCATTGTTGGCACTAGCGGCTTAATCGCTCAGGTTTGAGCGTATGTTGGACAGTGTAGGCAGGTATTGGGGATTTGGGGACAGGTTGAGTTTGTCAGGGTGTTGCGGCGACCACGGATCTTGGGTGGTTGACCGGATTGTTACTATTGCATCAGATTGGGTGTTTCGGGGATCGGGCTTTCTTTAGTGGAGGGTTTTTCCCACTTCCTTGAGTCTCGATCCAGTCCTGCTATTATGAGACAGTGGTTACAGTGATACTTGATACAGTGATACTTGATACAGTGGTTACTTACTTTCCTCGTGTGGGTCGCTCCCCACGAGTGCCATTCCGGAGTGCGCGGCAGGCAGGCTTTGAGTCCTAGGGACTCCTTTTACTTCGGTGTTATGCATAGGCTGGCATACCCGTTGCAGCAGAGCAGGCAGTGCCAGTGTTCACTGGCCGTCAGATTGGGTCATTATGACAGGCTACTTGATTCTGATGCATCACTTTTCCCATCCTTATTGGTTGGTCATATAGAGGCATATTAGGGATAGCACTTTATCAGTTGCTTTGGTTATCTGCATCCCCTTTCTTCTCCTTTCCCTTTTCGCCTCTGATCACCTGGTGGGCATATCTGAGCTGAGGCTTTACCCACTAGGGGAGGCTACTGTTTATAGTAGTACTTACCCCCATTGTCTTTCTTGTCTCTTTTCCCCTTTGTTTTGCAGAGTCCTCTGTGGGAGCTGCGGGACCGTCAGCAGCTGAGCGAGGTAAGAGGATCGCGGACTAGTTAGCGATGCCACCGAGAGATGTAGCTGGATATTTTGGTCACCCGGTCTTCTCAGACAGTTTTATTTTACTTCCTTTTGGGTCTGGCTTCTGCCAGCTGGTTGTATTTTGTTGTGAGCTGGGAGAGCTTCTGTATTTATTTTTACTGTTGTACTTTACTTACCTTCCGCATCTGTCTGAGATACAGTAGTTTCATTTCAGCTCTGACTATTATGCTCTTTTATTATCTCTTCTTATATCTGAGCAGGTTACCGACGCTTCGTGTATGTGGGAAATACCGCATGCACGGCGGATCTGTAGACGGGCCCGGGTTCTGGTTTACACCCGGGGCGTGACACTATGACAATGAAATTGGATTACTCAAATTAAGTTTGAACTTCAGGGACTCATTATTACAATTGAAATTCCATAAACAAAATGGAAATCTAAATTAAACTTTGGCCACTGTATATTAATCTGGGAATCCAAAGTTGGACCATGTATCTACTTCACGTGCTGAATTGAAACTTAAATACAATTGGCATTTTTTATAATAATGAATGAATATGGAATGTTTTGGATGCTAGGTTTTTGTGTCTTCAGTTTACATTGCCTAAGATGAATGAACGGATCTTAGAATTAATGATAATATTTAACTTCTATGGGTCTGCCTATCTGTCATATTCTTTGATCCACCAATTCTTTGGAAAATAGGCTACTGACATTTATATATATCTGGTGAGTGTTGTTAATTCACCCAGAAATTCCAAAATTATTTTAGTAGTTGTGCCAATCAACTTGTTTTTTCTCAAATCAGCAAATTTGAAACTCATATTTTGATTGATTTAGTTGTACATTTTTTATGGTTGCATGTTAATATACTTGACTTGTTCATTGTATATTATGTTATCTTTTTTCTTCCTACTCATTCAGGTTTTATAGGTTACATAAAATATTTATATAGTCTTTTGTTATATTAAGCCATGTTAGGTAACACGCCTTTTATTTATTTATTTTTTTCAAATTCAAATTCATAATATTATGGCCGGTGGTTTTTCCTTGCTTTTGTTGGCTACCTACAAAGCTACAAGTCTTCTTTTCTGGAAAAAAAACTGGATTTTTTTGGGGCTTATTTTTTTTGCGAAAAAATCATATAGATGTATTGAACTATATTGTTTCTATGATCTGATTACATAAAATTTGAGTTAAAGACTAAGAAAATTGTAAATGGTGCCAAAGGAGGCCTATATTTATTTTATCACATATTCTTGTTTTATTTGCTCTTTTTCACGTGGATTAATTCACTTGATTTACAAAATTTGGATTCACTTGATCTGAAAATTTTTTGGTCGCTTGTTCATCTCTTATCATATTACTGTATTTGTATTTTTGTTGGTACACATATTGCTCAAATCTGATGGCTAGTTATTAATTTCTTATGACTAACATTAGTTTTAAAGCTCAAATTGGTGCGAACTTAAATTTTGATTATCAATTTTGAATTATTATATTGTAAAGTTCTCATGAACTGTACTAGGATCTTTCTTTCATCTGTGTAGTTGTACTCTGTCCATTGTTTTTTGACATTATGAAAGAGCTATGCTGATATTTTGGTCATGCATATATAATGTGTGTGCAAGCATATTTATTTCCATCAAAGTCTATATATAACTAATTAGATTTTCTTATTTGAAGTGAGCTTATATATACAAATCATCGATCTAGCTACATTCGTGGTATGGGCCGAGGTCCTACTCCTATTCTATTGAAAGTGGTGGTTCTAGAGGACAAAGGATTCGTGCACAAGTACGAGCAGAGATGGAAAAAGAAATGGCAACACGAATTCAAATTGAGGTGGAGGAGCGGATGAGCCAACGGGATAGAGAAGCTGAGGCACGAATTGCTGAAATGGATGAGCGGATGAGCCAAAAGGAGAAAGAAGCTGAGGCACGAATTGCTGAAATGCAAGCACAGATGCGTGACGAGATGAATTCTCAAATGCGTAATATGATGGAACAACTTTCACAAATGGGATTGCCTGTGCCTATTCAGCCAACATCAACAAGAAAGGTAAGATGGAGTATAAATTAACAATATATTTTATTTTTTTGATAAAATAAATAGATAATATATATGCATAATTCTTATCATTATTCTTTTTTGTTCTACAGGACTACCCTTTGGAAGCTCAATATTTCAGAGTCGGATCATCTCAAAAATTTCATTTCACTTTTAGGCTAGAATTTTTATTATCTTTATTCTAATGTAAACAATTAACTGTTAGCTTATTTTGATTATGTCAGTTGAACATATATTTGATTTCTATATTTTGTTGAACATATCTTGATTATTGTGATTGATATTATGTTTAAACCCTGATTGAGTAGTATTCAACTATCATTGTGCAGTAATAATGTGTAAAATTTATTATTATTTTTATTTAAATTAGTACTACAAATTTTCTGTGGCTAAATAATAAATAGCCACAATATATGTAATTTGAAAACTTTACCGTGACTGGAACAATATTTGGCCACAAAATGTGATGTAAATATAGTGTGGCCAAATAATGTTCCAGTCAAATAAATTTTGTGGCCACTATATTTAATTTCGCCACTATATTTACACTACATTTTGTGGGCAATATTGTATTTGGCCATAAAATGTGTGGCATTATGTGCGGCCATCAAATATATTTATCACAATACTTTCAATATTATTTGTGGCCGACTACTTAATTTCGCCACTATATTTATACTATATTTTGTGGGCAATATTATATTTGGCCATAAAATGTGTGGCATTATGTGTGGCCATCAAATAAATTTGTCACAATATTTTCAATATTATTTGTGGCCGACTACTTAATTTCGCCACTATATTTATACTATATTTTGTGGGCAATATTATATTTAGCCATAAAATGTGTGGCATTATGTGTGGCTATCAAATAAATTTGTCACAATACTTTCAATATTATTTGTGGCCGACTACTTAATTTCGCCACTATATTTACACCAAGTATTGTGGCCAATTTAATATTTGGTCATAAATTATATGATGTCTTTTGTAGCCAAAAGTAATTTTGGCCACAAAATGTTAGAATATTAATTATTATTTTAATCACTATCTGTAGCCATATGGTAACTTTTTGTAGAGGAGGTTAGAAGTTTTGTGACGAATTCTATCGTCGCAAATTGATAGTACTTTTTGTGGTGAATTATTATTTTGGCCACAATAACCTTTTGTAGCACTCCTATTGTGGCGACGTTGTGGCGAAGCTACTTTGGCCACAATAAGTATTTTGTGACCAATTTGTTACATATTGTGGCCATTAGTTTCGCCACAATATGTAAATTTTCTTGTAGTGAAGGGATCTATCTCGCGACTCCCTTACCTCGGTCTGGAAGAGCAGGATCAGCAACTGGCACCGCAGGAACTGGAGCTGAAGTCCCTGGGGAAAAGACACCACGACGGGTGTGAGAACTACCTCCCACAGTAGTTCTCAGTGGGTGCCGCCAACAAGCCCGATGGCCTGCCCACTAAGTCTATTAGAGACAAAAAGTAACAAAAGAAATGCAGTATGAAAAGCTGGAAAGTAAACATCTACTGCTACTATGCCTCTATCTACAATGCATGCCCAAGGGAAAAGAACAGGAGGACGATATGCCACTATTGACACTGAACTCAGAATACCCAATCCAAACTGACTGCCACAACGGGTCCAGTCAAACCTGCGCCTACCTACTGCTGTAGGTATGTCCGGTACTCCAACCCGGTATCTAACTCAATCTCCAAGCCGGTACTACAACCGGTCTCGCCTACTCCGGAGTGGCACTCGAGGGGAGCGACCCGCTCGAGTCAAATTACTGCGCAACACTGTCAAGCACAAATATGGCACATGCAGGCTATGATCCAATCACTATCTCACTCACTGGCTAAAAAATCCACACTGTCACTATGACCATGTCCCAAAGATCCCAGATCCACTATCACTATCACTATGCAAACTGGTCTACAGACTGCTACAAACGCCACTCGGTCCCCAGACGCGAGTGCAAATGAAATCCCCAGCTAATAAACCTCCCGGCCCCGACTCGGGAGAAAAAAAAATCACTATGACCAGAGTGACAAGGGTACTACCACTGTGGAAAAGCTAAGGTGATAAATAAATCTGATGTATGTTCGAGTTACTGTAGTTTAATGGCGCATGCTAAGTGAATAACAGGCAATTATGCTAAGTTAAGTTCCCAAGTTGCAGAGTTAATCAAGAGATCGACAGATTTAGCAATTAGCTACAGTGGTTTTCAACATACAGTTTACACATATTATCTGGCTCATATACTATGCATGCTACCATATTTGTAGAATTAGAGTGCAGTCCATAGAATTTGAAAGCAGGATCACCCACCTGATCGCGCTAACTATCCAAGACGATACAGATAACAAGTCCAGCCACCGCTAAATTTCCAAGTCCACAAAGCGAAGAGCACAAGAACGATGCTTACAAAGTCCTGGGTACAACAACAATTCCACAATTTACATTAAATTCCACACTAATTCCTTATACAAAAATCTGCAAGAACAGTCACTGTTCAAACGTAATTTCCACCTAAAAATAATTTTTTTAAAATTCCAATAAAAATATCCCGACGATCCTCGCGAAGTGTAGATGTCGATAGGCTCTTGCATCGTCGAATTCCGATGTCCGGATGAGGAAATAAAAATCCGCAAAGTGAGTGCTGTCCAGAAATCTCACAGCAAAACAGCGGCTCAGTAATGCCTCGAAAACCGTGCCAAAAACCCAAATCTAGGCAAAACACTCAACACGAAAGTCGAAGATTTACCTCTCGTGAATCCAACGCAGTAAAAATCGCTGAAAACGGCTGTCGGGGTAGCTCTGTGGAAATTTTTGACCAAAATACGACGATAACGGGCCTCCAACAGAAATCCGTCGCTCCGCACTTCGAGGCAGAAAACACAGTCGTCGCGGCTTCCAAAAGTTCTGAAACTTCACCGAAAGATGTGCAAGAGGGAGAGGAAGAAATCTTATGAAGGGGTCAAAGGCTGAATCTCCCGGGAAAAAGCTCAAAAACTCGGCCCAAGGTGGCCTATTTATAGGCTCCAAAGAAAAACAGCCCAAAAAGCCAACCCATTCACTTTCGGTCCCAACTTTCGGGCGCCCGAAAGTTTTCGGGCCGCTACAGTAACGGGCCGGCCCGTTACTGTGCGCGCCCGAAACTCCCAGAGGCCGACACGTGTCCCTTTTTCCGCCTTCTGCACCCGGCGCACGCACCGCGACCAATGCCGCGACGCCACGTGTCCCGACCGTGGGTCGTGCACCGGTGCGCCCGACCAACCACGGGGCGCCACGTGGCGCCCCCCCACGCCGACCCGGTCAACGCGCACGTCGCGCGACGTGCGCGGTCGCGCCGCCGCCGGACCCGGGTCGGGCACGCGCCCCGAGGCACCGCCTCAGCCGCCACCGTCGTGTGGACCGGGTGCACCAGAACCCGCCAACCACACAACGCCACGTGTCCCAGGTCTATCGTGCACCAGAGCCAAAAGTTCGTGGACCGCGTGCACAACACCGCACCAACCACAGAATGCCACGTGGCCTACCCTCGGTCCACCGTACACCCCGTCAAGGCCCGTGGACCGCGCCCGCTGCGCCGGCCAACCGCAGCACGCCACGTGGCCCGCGCCCGGTGCACGCGCCCCGCGGTGGACCGCGCGCCTGCGCCACCCTCCGCCGCCGCGTTCCGCCGCGCTCCGTCGCCGCCGGCGCCTCTCCGGCCGCCGGAACAGTAACCTTTGCCTCGATTTCCGTGTTTTTGCGTCCGGGCTCCGAAAAATTCAAGTAAATAGTCCATTTCGCTCGTTTTCGCGCGCTGAATCCAAATCCGAGGTCCGTTCGGCCAAATTCCGCTTCTAAAATTTCCCAAAATTTTCCGGAAAAGTAAACTTGATCCAATTTTCATGCCGGGTCACCTTCTTAGCTCCAATAAGCGCGCAAACACCTCACACACCCAAAATGGACTCTCAGTAAAGAAAACAAGCTCCAATTTCACCAGAAACTCAAATCTGGAGCCCGACACGCACACACACGCTCCCTGAAACCTCCAAACCAACAGTAAACCTTAAAGCGGGGATTCGGGTCCTCACAGTCACAGTTGGTATCAGAGCCATTCACCAGCCGAAAATGTGAGATGAGTCTCGGCTGAGCCAGGGTTATATAGCGGGTAGAGCGAGGCTCCCCGGCTAATGACCGTTGTGAGTGGAGTGCAGCTCCTCACAAGGTCGGCTAAGGCTAGCGAGACGAGTCTCACATCGCCTAGTGCTTGTGAGTGTGCTTGAGCCTGACGTGGACGTCAGGGCTTAAAGGGGGGAAGAATGTGACACCCCCAGAATTTGGATTAGTCCTCTATATAAATGATATAATAGGACTAAATCTCTAACCCGGCTATAGCATTTTGGATGGTAGCAAGATCCAAGAGGAACATGAGAGTTAAGCGTGCTAGAGCTAGAGTAGTTCTAGGATGGGTGACTCCCTGGGAAGTGGGGCGTCACAGTTACAATTTTCAGAAATTTTATTAGGAACAACATAACAATTGTTTTCAGATCTAACCCCCTTTAAAAAGAAAACATGGTCCTTATCAGTTACAACACATTCAACAGATGAAAAGTTAACTGAAAAACCATTGTCACAAAGTTGACTGATACTTATGAGGTTAGTCTTGAGGCCATCAACAAATAACACATTATTCAAGATCGGGCCATCTGGAATAGCCACTGTTCCCTTTCCAACAATTTTGGAAGACCGACCGTCTCCGAAAACTACAAGTCCTCCGGAGATTTTCTCAAAATTTTGAAAGCAGTTTTTGTCACCGGTCATGTGACGGGAACATCCGCTATCCAGATACCAAGACGAATTATCATATGCATGCAAGGAAATATTAGTAACAAGACAAGGAAAAATTTCACCTTTGCGCACCCAAACCTTTTTGGAATGCGTCGGTAATGTTCGTGAAGTTATTCTCCTAGGTGAAAGCGTCTTGTTAGATTGATTGCTGCTCCTTGATGATGTCGTCTTGCGCGGTGAACTACCAAGGCTCTTTTCCTTCGAATAAATTGCATTGATTTCTGAGGAATCACCCTTTTGGTAGTCATTGCAAGAAGTGCTTGAGGTGTGCGTTTGGCTCCCATCTTGCAATTTCTCCTTATGTGCCCTGAAAAACCACAACGAAAACATACCTTAGATCTCGACGATCCCGAAGAGGATGAAGTAGGCTTGTTGTCGTTGTTTGTCGTGAATTCCGGTGTCGGAGGAGGAGATACCGACTGAGGCACAAAGACTGTCCCACTCGAACTTGGAATGTCTCCAGTTTGAGTGTATCCGAGGCCGAAACGTTTGTTTGACCAAGACCAAGAAGCTGTCCAACTTACTCCTTCCAGAAGAGAATCGCTTTAAGTCATCTTTCAGTTGGAGATGGTCTTTGTCATTTCCAGGTTTTCCTGTCGAGCCTCGTTGTAGAGCTTCGAGAAATAATTCGCTTTATCCACCATTTTGTATGTTCTTTCTCGAGAAGCTCATTTTTCTCTTGAAGGGAAACATTTGCTTTGACTAAGTTATCCCTTTCCACTTCAAGAGCGTTTGAGAGAGAAGATGCCCTTTTCGCTTCTTCTTCGAGATCCTGCAATCTCCCTCTCAAACTCCAGTTTTGCTTTGCCAGTTTCTTTGAATCCCTCAAAAGCTTATGGTAGGCAAGAGCAAAATCTTCACCTTCAGAATTACTCGATTCGTCGTCCATGAATTCTTTTCAGCATGGGAGGAGTTGGACAACGAGTCGGATGTACTTGCCATTAAGCACATGAAGGGTGAAGATGTGGACGCGTGGAATGCCGTGCGTTGTCTTCTTCATCACTTGAGGATGACTCATTTGACGTTGAGTTGTCATCCCAAGTGACGACTTGCATCGCCTTCTTCTTTGCCGGATTCTTATTGGGACACTCCGTTGCAATGTGGCCGTAGCCTCGACATTTGAAGCATTGTACTTGTCCCTCTGAACTTTTCTTATCCTTTGAAAAGTTTTCTTGCTTTCTTGACTTGTAACTTGAAGAACCCTTGCTGTCACGCCCCGAGTCCGCCAATTTGTACGGTTCGGGCACGCCAACAGACCCGCCAATCGGGTAAAACCTTTTTCTACCCGAAAGGAACGGTAACATCCATAATAACACAACAAGTGTATGCGGAAGCTCAATATCAGAGTACTAAAAATCACTATAAATTAAAACTTTCATTTAATAAACCAACAATTAATGCGGAAATGAAAGCATACAGGAGTGAACCATAAATTAAACTTATTACACTTTACATTCTGAACTTGCAAATAAAATTATTACATTTCTTTACATAAATTCCTCACTATACAAGCTTCACTCAAGAAATACATAAATGGGATACCTCTGCTAGACCCTCTAGGTCACTATGCTGCTGGGCCCTTGCCCCTGTCGTATGCCTCGCTGTCGTCTGCATCTGATCTGTCTCGACCGCTGCATCCATTCCCGAACCTGTGGGGGGTCACCCAAGGGGTGTGAGAACTCCGACAGAGTTCCCAGTGGGTTCAACCACCGAGAAAAAGTGTCCTACACCACTTGGTCCAATGGAAGCAATAATAATAGTGCTAGGAAACTAAAATCCTCAATATCAAAATGCTGCTATGCAATATAATATATCACTGCACTATACTATCTGTGTCTAATCACCAACCATCACTACTCTGTCTAGCCACACTAGGCTGCTAAGCACCAACTCGGCCACTATGCCGCTGTATATAGGGTCAAACTAACCCGGCCACCTTGGCCACTCTAATTTCTCTTTATTCTTTAAATTCTGGTGCTTTAGTTCAAGTTAACCCTCAGAAATTCTTATCCAACGGGCCCCAGCCCGGTAGTCCTGCTACCATAAGATAAGATTTCTAAGGTTGCCGATAACACCCGCAAGTGTTACCCCGCCCAACGGGGAACTTGTCCTACGGGTCACTGCCCGGGAGAGGGACACTGCCCTTAGCTCCGACAAGGCTACTTTTTACCCCCGAAGGTACGCTCGTTTTATCTTTATATTTTCTTTCTTTTCTTTTCTTTTTCTTTCTCTTTTTGCTTTAGTTCTTAGCCTCTTTGCCTTTGAACACTTGCTTTTCTTTCTTATTCGAGCTTATAGCTCCCTTTTGCCACTGGCAAATCTCTTTCTTTTTCCTTTGAGCATTTAGCTCTTTGCTTTCACTTTAAGCCTTTCGAAAGTACCTCGTCCGACGGGTCACTGCCCAGGGAGTCCTGCTCCACTTGACGAGTCTCAAATTCGAAGGCGCCATTTACATTTTCTTTATACTTTTTAGCCACTTTTAGCTTGCTTTTAACTTTGCCTTTTTACAACTTTTTACCTCTTATCCTAGGTCTTGCCATAAGGATAACTAGAGAGTCTCCTGGACTCTTAAAATTTCTCTTTTATTTCTTTAACTCAAATTGAAGTTAAAGTTATTATCCATTTGCCCAGACACCCTATGACTTTCTAGGGTTGTATTTGTTTAATTCTTTAACCTTGGGATCTCATCCCCTTTCATGATTCCTCACTGAATCCTAGAGTTAACTTAACTCTATTTTCCTGTTTCACTTTTAACTTAGAGTTACACTGACTCTAATTTCCTGTTTTCCCTTTCATGTCTCCATACTTGATCCACCTTTTCCTTTGTGATTCCTTACTGAATCTTAGAGTTAACTTAACTCTATTTTTTGTTCCACCTTTAACTTAGAGTTACACTGACTCTAATCTCCTGTTCCACTTTTATCTTAGGTTACACTGACTCTAATCTCCTGTTCCACTTTATCTTAGAGTTACACTGACTCTAATTTCCTGTCTGTGAGTTTAAACTCCTCTAGTTCACCTTAGGTTCCCTTTACCTAAGTTCCATGTCATACTCATCCTAGAGTTCCTTGACTCTATGTTGATCACTAGTTCTCCTTAGGTTTCTTTACCTAAGTTCCATGTCACATATGTCCTAGAGTTCCCTGACTCTATGTTGATCACTCTATCCAGTGTCCTTAGGTTATCTCCTAAGACAATGCCACTCGTTAATTCCTAGGATAACTCCTAAGTTTGATGTCACTCGTCAAACCCCTAAACTAGGTTTTCTCCTAGTCTTACTACCAACAAGTTCTGTTCCCTTATGTCACATGATTCCTAGGGTTGTACCCTAACATGATCACAGTCATCACATAATTATCATTTCTACGCATGCAATTATTTCTTATCCATCATAAAATAATATTTAACCTCTAAGTCCTTTTGCACATGAAAATGAATTATCTCCTTTTTGGCAACCGACAGTTGCATTTTTTATCTGTGTCCATCTACACATACAAGTTTATCCCCTATTGTGGATAAATCATAAATGTCACTTTTCCTCTAAATTTCTCTACACATGCATATATCATCTGTTATGGGCAACCAACAGTTGCACTTTTCATCTGTGATCCTCTAAACATGCAATCTTAATCATAATTACCTAACGCCTCTAACAGGCTACTATCATGCTTCTAGATCAAAAAGCAAAGGAGCAAGGGGAGAGGTCACCCAATTTCGGCAGAATCCCCACCTTGTAGTGTACCCAATTGCTTGTAGACACTTGCAATTGGTCTCCGCGCGATTCCACTTGTCTCCTCGAGCTTGCACGCAAAACGATGCACTTCTCTCGAGTCTGCACGCAAAACGGTGCACGTCCACCAAGCCTGCACGCAAAACGATGCACGTCACTAAAAACCCACACGCAAAACGGTGTGCGTCATTTTAGTCTGCACGCAAAACGGTGCGCGTTAAATCAACCGGCACGCAAAACGGTGCACGTACCTCGAATCTGCACGCAAAACGGTGCACGGTCTACTGTAGGGTTGCACGCAAAACGGTGCACGTTTTCTAACCCTGTATGAAAAACGATGTATAATATTAGAGAGTGCACGCAAAACGATGCGCGACAACACAACCTGCACGCAAAACGATGCACGTACCTCGAATCTGCACGCAAAACGGTGCACGCCTCGCTGTCGGGTTGCACGCAAAACGGTGCACATTTTTCTTGTCACTGCACGCAATCGATGCAAAATATTAGATTGCACGTAAAACGCCGTGCGCGATAAAACGATCTGCACGCAAAACGGTGCAAGTTTAACTGTAAGGTTGCACGCAAAACGGTGCATATTTTTCTATCTCTGCACGCAAAAC
>JAQOTM010000034.1:192215-236730 GCA_029168755.2 Tillandsia fasciculata | reverse complement strand
TCCCGGGTATGCGTCTACCTGAGTTGATATTGAACGCAGCCGTCTAGTGAAGTTGGATCGAGATAGTGGTCGACATAGTTTTGGAACTGCGCCAACTTCGAATAGCACCTCTTCGAGTATCCCCGTAAAGACAGAGACAGATAGAGAGCTGGTAGCGCAGTTGCGGGATCTGATGGATCGAGGGGTCTATGTGACCTGTACCACCTCGTGGGTGTACGACAGTGGGGGATCTGAGATATTGTTACTTCAGTATATTGCCACACCGTTGATATACGGTGGTGATGCCACGCCTTTGGTACACGGCAGTGATGCCACGTTGTGAGTACACAATGGCGAGGGTACTATGATGGTTCGAACACAGATAGATTTGGATTGTATTTTATTTCCAGTTTCAGTCTGAGATGTATTAGTTTTAGTTCAGCTCTGTTTTTATTGCTCTTTTATTATATCTTTTATATCTGAGCAGGTTGTTGACGCTTCGTGTACACGGGAAATACTGTGTGCACGGCGGATCTGTAGACGGGCCCGGGTTCTGGTTTACACCCGGGGCGTGACATGGTATGCAACCACTAGCACATGAAGTGCACAATCGACCCAATCGAGCTGACTGCCATATCTGGTCCAGTCAAACCTGCGCCCACCTACAACCACCTCCCGCTGACGGGCAGGAATTATGTAGGGCGTCCGAACGGACTAACTCGCTATCGAGTAGTGGCTCATGCAGGCTATAATCAAAATCCACGCTCTCTCTCTCTCAGAACGGATAGACTCAAGATGCTCAACCTCTCACACAACGATCAAAGTACTCACAACAACACAGGACCACCGTCAAACCAAACGGCTCACAACAACACTAGCCAGCCTCCACTCGTCCCCCAGGCACGAGTGCAAAAGTAAAAGTATCCATCTGAATAGACCCAATCGATGGACCAGTAAAACTGGCACTGCCTGCTCGCCTGCCGCAACGGGTATGCCAGTCTATGCATAACACCGAAGCAAAGGAGTCTCAAGGACTCAAAGTCTGTCTGACTGTCGCACCCCGGGGGTTTCATTCAGCGGAAACAATCATCAAAAAGGGGTTCGTTTTGCATGTAGAATTTTTTTTTTTTTTGAAAATCCTTTCTTCCCCAGAGCGTACCCAGATCCGCCGCATACACAGATTTACTCTACAAACAGGCAGAGTCTCCTCTGTATATGCACGGCGTCGCGGCTAATACAACATCATAATTCATTCAATCACAACAATTCCCAGACATACACCACAAACAGAACTGAACAATTTTCAAGGGCGATTGGTTTGAAAGGATAAATCCACAATTTTGAAAGCGATGCCCACCCGGCATCCAAATTTCTAAAACAGTTTCGAAAGACCATAAATCCACAGGGTTTTTAAAAGAGTGCCCACACGACACTGAGGTTTTGAAATCCATTTTCAAAATCCATAAATCCACAAGGTTTTGAAAACAGTGCCCACACGACACCTAGGTTTTTGAAAACGGTTTTCGCAATCCTTTTTGTTTTGCTTTCTTGTTGTTTCTCAAAGCGGCCAACAGGAGAGAAAAAGAAACTCAATAAATAAATAGTAATATGCCGACATCCACACCGACCCCACGAGGGTATCGAGAACCACACAGTAGGCTACAAATAATAAATAAAATGCGAAAGGAAAGGGAAAATACTGTCCGGGATCCTCCTGGACCCGAAAACTCCCGTCTCGGCCTCACCGTCGCCTAGCTCTCACCCCTGAAAGAACCTGTCACGGAGTGGGAAGTCAGCGACACGATAATACCAGTAATAAAGCAGGAAAACAAAAATAGTAAAGCCAACAGTCAGACGATCCGGAGCAGGAAAAGAAACACGAACACCTGTAAAACCTGACCACGTCGAGCATCTACGTCGACGGGTCGCAGCGCTCGCACCTTGGCGCCTCAAAACCCGACAACTACGGGGGCCCCACTACGTCACCTCGTGGGTTTACACGGGTCATGGACCACTTTTTGGGAAAAGCGCACCCTTTGCGGTGGCCAAACGCAGGTGCGCGTGCTGCAGCCTCGAGCATAGTAACCAGAATACCGTACATAATCAAGTAACGAGGATCATATAGACTATCAACCACATAAAATCCAATAACGAGAACCATAATGACTATCAACCACATATGATCATATAACACGAACCATAATGACTGTCCATAATATCACTGTTAACCGTACAAAAAGAGTTAATCACAAGTGTCGGAAATGCCATGCTAAATCTCCAAATAAAACCCACCTCAAACACGAAGGAGAAGACGTGCGGAAGCTCCAACTAAAAATACCCTCGTCGTGTGCCCGAACAGCTACAATAAGAATTATTTGTTAAAAACCATCGTCGTGGTTAAAAACACTCAAAAACGGGCGAAACGGGCTAAAAACGGAGCTTCTGGACACTTTTCTGAAGACAGGTGCACGGATCAAGGCGTGGACCGGGTCCACGACGGCAGGCGGCAGCGGCGCAGACCAGGCGCACGCCGCAACGGTAGACCGCTGCGGCATGGGACGGGCCGCGCACGAGCTGAGGCGCGCGCCGGGTCCACACCGTTTGGGCTAAGGGGTGTGCACCGGGTGCGCGCCTCAGCGGTGGACCGCGCGGCCTGGCGCACGCATTCGTGCGCCGGGTCCGCGCCCCTGGGCCCGGGAGTCGTGCGCCGGTGCACGGGACCCTGATCAGCACCGATCGCTAAGTTTTGAATTTGGGGGTTTAGGGTTCAATCCCACCCCCATTCACACCCGTACGATCAATTACATTTTTGTTGGGGGCGTAGGGTTTTTCCCCACTTCTCATTTCGGTGCATAGTTTTCCACCCGAGCGCGTGCGAGGAACCCGATCCCTAGCTTTTCCCCTCCATCGGTTGGCGTGAAGAACCGAGGCGACGAGACGGGGAGAAGGAAGGACGATCGCACTTCCTGCGGAATCCTGCGAACGAGAGCGAGACGATCCTCCTCCTTCCTCCCTTACCGGCGAAAACGAGGTGAGCAGTTCAGGTTTTTCCGTTCTTTTCGGTATGAGATTTTCCTTTTTCGTCGGTGTCGCGGGCGATACGAGTTGTTGAACGGGAGGCCGCCGCCGCCGTTGTTAAACGGGAGGCTGCCGCCGCCGTTATCGTATCCACGGGGTCGCCGCCGCAGTCGCACGGGGTCGCAGGGTCGCAATCGGAGACGCCGGGGGGCGAAAGGGACGGCACTGTTCACCCGGTACGGCCAGGTCGCGCGCGGTCCACGGGACCCGGCGTGCACCCGGCGCACGGCTCCCGGGCCCAGGGGCGCGGACCGGCGGCGCACGAATGCGTGCGCCAAGCCGCGCGGTCCATGGGACCCGGCGTGCACCCGGCGCACGGCTCCCGGGCCCAGGGGCGCGGACCCGGCGCACGAATGCGTGCGCCAGGCGCACGGTCGACCGCTGAGGCGTGCACCCGGTGCACACCCCGTAGCCCAAACGGTGTGGACCCGGCGCGCGCCTCGGCTCGTGCGCGGCCCGGCCCATGCCGCGCGGTCTACCGCTGCGGCGTGCACCTGGTCTGTGCCGCTGCCGCCTGCCGTCATGGACCCGGTCCACGCCTGGATCCGTGCACCTGTCTTCAGAAAAGGGTCCAGAAGTTCGTTTTTAGCCCGTTTCGCCCCGTTTCTGAGTGTTTTAACCACGACGATGTTTTTAACAAATAATTCTTATTGTAGCTGTTCAGACACACGACGAGGGTATTTTTAGTTGGAGCTTCCGCACGTCTTCTCCTTCGTGTTTGAGGTGGGTTTTATTTGGACATTTAGCATGGCATTTCCGACACTTGTGATTAACTCTTTTTGTACGGTTAACTGCGATATTATGGACAGTCATTATGGTTCGTGTTATATGATCATATGTGGTTGATAGTCATTATGGTTCTCGTTATTGGATTTTATGTGGTTGATAGTCTCTATGATCCTCGTTACTTGATTATGTACGGTATTCTTGGTTACTATGCTCGAGGCTGCAGCACGCGCACCCGCTGTTTGGCCACCGCAAAGGGTGCGCTTTTTTCGAAAAGTGGTCCATGTGTCACGCCCCGGGGGTTTGCTTTAGCGGAAACGGTTCACAAAAGGTACTCATTTGGCGCATGAAAGCCCCCCCCCGCATGCACACACAGAATCACTCTGCAAACGGACAGAGTCTCCTCTGTATATGCACGGCGTAGCAGCTAATACAAGTCTCAAACGCAATCATCCATTCAATCACAACAGTTCTAACATACAACTATGCACCATAACTGAGTAAGAAGCACGGCCAAGAGATTTTAAAAGGATAAATCCACAGTCGTTGAAAACGGCGCCTACCCGGCACCCGAGTTTGAAAACGCGTTCGAAAACAGCATAATCCACAGGGTTTTGAAATCAGTGCCCACACGACACTTAAATTTTTGAAAACAGTTTTCGCAATCTTTTCTTTGGTTTTTCTTTTTCTTTTCCAAACGGCCAACAGAAGTGAAAGGAAAGATAAATACATAAGAGAACTACCAAATAGAGACCATGCCGACATCCACACCGACCCCACGAGGGTATCGAGAACCACACAAAGAATTACAAATGTGAATGAAATGCAAAGATAGAAAAAGGAAAGACAGTCCGGGGTCCCCAGCGACCCAGAAGCTCCTACCCCGTCCTTACCGTCGCCTACCTCTCCCCCCGTTTGGACCCTGTCACGAAGTGGGAAGTCAGTGACGAATAATAGTAGAGCAGGAAAAGTAGTAAAAACAAACCGTAAAGCCAACCGGAGCAACACCCTCCCAAGGGGGAAAAAGACAACCTGTGCCCCTGTATCCTGCAATACCCGACCACGTCGGACAACTAAACCGACGAGCCATACCGTACCTGCAATACCCGACCCCGTCGGACAACTAAACCGATGAGCCGTACCGTACCTGCAATTCCCGACCACGTCGGGCTACTAAACCGACGGGTCGCACCGCTCGCACCTCGGCGCCTCAAACCCCACAACTACAGGGGCCCCACTACGTCACCTCGTGGGTATACACGGGTCATAGACCGCTTTTCCGGAAAAGCGCACCCTTTGCGGTGGCCAAACCGCGGGTGCGCGTGCTGCAGCCTCGAGCAAAGTAACCGTAACCGCCATCATGTTAGCATCATAATATATAAACAAGAGTAAAACGGTGACATGTATAATCCAAAGTAACACGGTAATATGTGTGATCGAAAGTAACCCGCTAACATGTAGAATCAAAGGTAAAACGACCGCCGGAGACCGACGCTAAACACCACGATGAAACCCACCACATAATAAACATGAACATAACGACATTACGCATAAAGGGATGCTAAGGGTGTACCCACCTGAAATGCGGAGCATAAAGTGTGCGGAAACTTCAGTTAATACGCTCCACCTTGTGTTCGAAAAGAGCTTGTTCTCGCCGATGAGGGAGGAAGAAAAAAGGATCGTCCCGCTCTCGCTCGCCGGGTTCCGCAGTGCGGTCGTCCTTCTTTCTCCCCGTCTCGTCGCCTCGGTTCCCTTTTCTTTCTTAAAAGCGCCACCTTAACCCTAGCCGTCAAGAGAGAAACCCAAAAGGAAGAATCCTACGGACCCCCGGTTTTAAAAGAAATTCTAAAAAAATAACCAAAACAAAAACCGGCGGCTAAGATTGCCTCGTAAAGCGTGTCAATCGCTCGCACGGATCCCGGAGCGCCTAAAAGGGGTCCAAACTTCAAGAATTAATTCTGGGAGATCTGGGAGTCGGAATTCGAATCCGATCGCGTCCCCGTTCACCGTTTTGCAAGCTCTAGCACCTAAAAAATACCCGCAAGTCCCGACGACCAGCCCAGAAATTCTCGAATTTCAACCCCTCCTTAATCAGCTGAAAAATATTTAACTAGGACCCAAAACGGAAACCGTAAGATCGAGGTACCACCAAATGAATAAAATAATCCACTGACAAAAACAGATGAAAGGTCCGATCACAGCAGGATTCCGTCCGATCGCCTCGAAAAGCGTGCCGGCCACTTAGCACGGATTCCGATGCACCATTCAAAAGCAAACGCTTTGACCCCCATTCCGGGAGGTCCGTAAATCGGAATCCGAATCCGTTTTGCTTTGCCGCCCTCGTTTTTCGAGTACAATCGCGGAAGAATACTCGCGGTCCAGGCCAGCCCATTGCAGGAAACACGGTTGAAACGTTTTCCCAACAGTCCCGTCAAAATAAAAAGGGGGGGGGGGGGGGGGGGTATACAAGGGCAAGGGAACGCCAGGACTCTACATCACTCACCACTAAAAAAAGTTTCGTCCTCGAAACTTAAAACTGAGTAGCACTCCTCCATCTTTGACTCCCGTTCCTAAGTCGCTTCACGTTCTTCTTGGTTGCTCCACAGCACCTTCCCATAGGGGATCGCCCGGTTGCGCAATCCTTCTTGTCCTCTCGTGCTAAGGTCCGCACCGGTGTTCCGTCGAAGCTCAGGTCCTCTCTAAGCTCAAAGGCAGTGACCATCCGTCACCCACAATCAAGTAAGCAGGTTCAGAGCACATCTTCGAGAATCCGGCTCATTCGCTCGGGCTGTCCGCCGGTCTGGGGGTGAAACGCCGTGCTGAAGTGTGGTTTAGTCCCTAGAGCTCGCTGTAGACTCTACCAAAGGTTTGACACCAGCCAAGTGTCTCTAGTCCACGTCGCATGGATGGGTGGGAAAGAGCCGACTTCGTCAATCGATCCGCTGTAACTCAAACCGCATCGTGTCCTTGATGCGATGCGGAAAACTCGTGACGAAATCTTTGGTGATTCGCTCCCATTTCCATTCTGGCACGGGTAGAGATTGCAGTTTTCCCGCCGGGCATTGATGTTCGGCCTTTACTTGTTAACAACCCAAACAGCGAACAGCGAGAAGTGTTACATCCCTTTTCAGTTTAGTCCACCAAGAATTCTGCTTGAGGTCCTCGTACATCTTCGTGTCACCTGGATGCGCCGCAAAGGAAGCGCCGTGCGCCTCTGGCGGTAACTCCTTCTTCAATACTAGCAGTTCGAGCACGCAAGTCGCCCTCGAAAACGGATTGCGTTGTTCGCACTCGCCGAAAAGTCGCTTGCGTGGTCGGGGGGGGGGTCTTGTCTCGAATAAGCTGTATCCGTGCGCCCATCTTCTGACCTTCTAGGGTTTCTCTAAAAGGGTTGGTTTGACCATCAAGGACAAAAGTCGCGCGACAGCACCGGTCCTGCTGAGTACTTGCGCTCATCGGTTCCCCCCCCCCGATTTGACCCTTCCTGCTTAAAACATCCGCTGCTACACTTGCTTTTCCCGGGGTGGTACTGAATGGACAAGCCGAGTCCTTCAGTAACTCCAACCAATGTTTCTGCCGCAAAAAAAAAAAAAAAAAAAAAAAAAAATCAAACCCTTCTATGTGAACAAAACTTAAGACTCTGGCGGTCCGAAAACACATCACGATGAACTCCAAAGGGTGGTGTCTCCAGAGCTTTAAAACGAAAACGACTGTTGCCCGTTCCGGATCGTATGTCGGGCAGTTCCGCTCACCTTCTCTGTGATTCCCGTTGCCGACCCAATGTGCCCCAAAAAGTCCACTTCGCGAAGTCAGAGCTCACATTCTTAAACTTAGCAAACAGCTTCTGGTCCCTGAGATTCCGGAGAAAAGTCCGTGAGTGCTCCTCGCAGTTGATTGGAGAGGTCATCAATCCCGGACTTGTTCTTCACTGTAGCATTGTTTATCTCCCTATAGTCGATGCGTAGGCGTAGGCTTCCGTTCTTCTTTTGCACGAAACGCACGGGTGCTCCCCAAGGCGACACACTTGGTCTGATGAACCCTTTATTCAGAAAAACTCGTTGTGCCTTAGATTCCCTCAGTTCCGCGAAAGCCATTCCGCAAGGCGCCTAAATGATAGGTTGCGTGTCTGGTAGAAGCTCGAAAGATAGGATGACCTCTCGCCCGGGGGTATTCCCGATAATTCAGTCAGGAGGATGGCAGAAGAAACCCCTACCATGGGCGTGTCAGTGAACGACGAAAAGGGTCGAGTCGCTAGGCTCACTGAAACCAAGTAGCTATACATCCGCCGGATACCTCGTGAACCAGTCCCTGCCCAGCACCTCGTCGTATTCCTGCCTCCCGACTCGAAATTCCAGTCACGACGACACCGGTCCGCACGCCACCCCAGCCGGCGCTGAGCAGTCAGCAACAAAGTCTCGCGATGCGTCGAGGTGCCCCAGTCATACCGCCCAACCCATACCAATGATTTTTAAAAGTCCAAAACATCCAACCCGACGACGAGGGAAAACAAGCCACACAACGCCCTCACAAGGCTCCGAGAGGTGCCAACCAAACAGGCTGGGTTACTAACTACCATAACTTCCCCCCCTGAAAACAAAGAACTCACATGTTACCGACACGGACCGCTCCCCTCCGTCCCCAACACGGGACACCTCCACCCGTCACCAACGCGGGCCACAAGCTCGGAGCATAACCACCAACCCGGACCACCCGCTCCGACTGTCCATCCTACCGAGGCGACGGTCAAGACTAACGTTAGGTTTCAGCTCTAAGACCTACCACAAGGTCTACCCCACAGAAAGGGCTGCGTACAGGGCCTCCTAACCGAAGGTGACCAGTACCAAAACTCCGAGTAGTCGCCAGATCCCCCCCTTGACTCACACCAGCCCCAAAAGATCACAATCCACACGCGCTCCCAACCAAGCCTCAAGGCTATGCGTTAGTCATGGGAAGCTGGCGACACAACCCACAAGGTAAGGTCCTACTTCCGTCCTGGCACCGACGGGGTGCGACGCTCCGACTTGCCACTAGCTCTCGGTCCCAAACCGTTGCCCCACCAAGCACCGGGCATCTAATCGAGCGGTAAACTTCTAGACCAACAGTGACACTCCCAACTAGAAGAAAATCTAAGCTCTAGGTCCGTTCAGCAAAGACCTCCAGGTACTGAAGACTATCCATCTGAAATCTAAGGGTCGGAAGAAGACAAGCAACGAAAACAGCGAGAAGAACCGTGTCAAAAGTTGCCTAGGTTCACTAAACGCACTCGAGGGATCACACGCCAACCCACCAGCAGGACAACCGAACCGACGCGCTTGTGTAGAAAACAGAAACCCAACCCAAAGCTTTACCACCACAACCACACCAAAAGGAGCCACCCGTGAACCCATCACGACGATCTCTACAACCGTCGCAGTGTCTACAGTGAAAGGCCGAACACATGGGTAACAATTATAGGGAAAAATCCTCACTCCCACCCGTACCTTGCCCATGGTGCAAAAGGAATCGACCGACTACCCGCTGTAACTTAACACCAGAAAACCCAGAAGGTACATGTTTGGACAAACGGCTATCCAGTTACTCATGACCGACAGACGGCCGACAAACCAACAACCCCGGTGGGTTGTGCTACCACCCGAGCCATATCGGGAAAAGAAACTCAATAGTCCCCGCACTCTCGCATCTGTTGCCGCAGGAGCTAGTTTTCCGCGGCCGTCGACGTCGTCGTATCTGCCTCCGTGTCCCGGCCGATGATCTGGTACGGGCCATATCTGTACACACACAACAAGAGTCAGCTCTAGACTTCACTTACAAAACAACGAACCACCTAGCGAGGGAAAAGGACTCGGACTCTTCCCCCACCTCGATCACTCGCGTTCTACCTTCCTATGCCCTACCCATTTCATTCACCTGTAGGCAAGTGAGGTATCCCCACGGATGTCGGCACTAACTGTTGTGATTGAAAGAACTTCTCTGATACCATCTTAATCTGTCACGCCCCGGGGGTTTGTTTTAGCGGAAACGGTTCACAAAAGGTACTCATTTGGCGCGTAAATTTTTTTTTTTTGAAAAATAAACCTTCTTCCCCGGCGCATGCCCAGACCCGCCGCATACACAGAATCACTCTGCAAACGGACAGAGTCTCCTCTGTATATGCACGGCGTAGCAGCTAATACAAGTCTCAAACGCAATCATCCATTCAATCACAACAGTTCTAACATACAACTATGCACCATAACTGAGTAAGAAGCACGGCCAAGAGATTTTAAAAGGATAAATCCACAGTCGTTGAAAACGGCGCCTACCCGGCACCCAGAGTTTGAAAACGCGTTCGAAAACAGCATAAATCCACAGGGTTTTGAAATCAGTGCCCACACGACACTTAAATTTTTGAAAATAGTTTTCGCAATCTTTTCTTTGGTTTTTCTTTTTCTTTTCCAAATGGCCAACAGAAGTGAAAGGAAAGATAAATACATAAGAGAACTACCAAATAGAGACCATGCCGACATCCACACCGACCCCACGAGGGTATCGAGAACCACACAAAGAACTACAAATGTGAATGAAATGCAAAGATAGAAAAAGGAAAGACAGTCCGGGGTCCCCAGCGACCCAGAAGCTCCTGCCCCGTCCTCACCGTCGCCTACCTCTCCCCCCGTCTGGACCCTGTCACGAAGTGGGAAGTCAGTGACGAATAATAGTAGAGCAGGAAAAGTAGTAAAACAAACCGTAAAGCCAACCGGAGCAACCACCCTCCCAAGGGGGAAAAAGACAACCTGTGCCCCTGTATCCTGCAATACCCGACCACGTCGGACAACTAAACCGACGAGCCATACCGTACCTGCAATACCCGACCCCGTCGGACAACTAAACCGATGAGCCGTACCGTACCTGCAATTCCCGACCACGTCGGGCAACTAAACCGACGGGTCGCACCGCTCGCACCTCGGCGCCTCAAACCCCACAACTACAGGGGCCCCACTACGTCACCTCGTGGGTATACACGGGTCATAGACCGCTTTTTCGGAAAAGCGCACCCTTTGCGGTGGCCAAACCGCGGGTGCGCGTGCTGCAGCCTCGAGCAAAGTAACCGTAACCACCATCATGTTAGCATCATAATATATAAACAAGAGTAAAACGGTGACATGTATAATCCAAAGTAACACGGTAATATGTGTGATCGAAAGTAACCCGCTAACATGTAGAATCAAAGGTAAAACGACCGCCGGAGACCGACGCTAAACACCACGATGAAACCCACCACATAATAAACATGAACATAACGACATTACGCATAAAGGGATGCTAAGGGTGTACCCACCTGAAATGCGGAGCAGAAAGTGTGCGGAAACTTCCGTTAATACGCTCCCACCTTGTGTTCGAAAAGAGCTTGTTCTCGCGATGAGGGAGGAAGAAAGAGGATCGTCCCGCTCTCGCTCGCCGGTTCCGCAGTGCGGTCGTCCTTCTTTCTCCCCTATGATTATCCTGATTCATGTTTGTCCTGTTTTAAATTCGGCTAAAATTATCTCCTATGGTTGTATCCAGATTATGAGTTTTGCTTTCTTTACAGCACCAGTTATATATCTGCTTTATCCTAACCCATGATCTATTACTATCCTCTAGTATTGTATACCAGTATGTACGATCTGCTATTTCTCGGCTCGTCGTGCCCACTGGGATACACTCCAGTGTGTCTCACACCCTCGGGTGACTGTTTTTCAGGTCAAGCGGGTGCTGAGATGTTGGGACGGTTTGGTGAGGTATCGAGATAGGTGATCGACCCTGGACAGCCGTGTAAATAAATAAAGGTTAAGTAGAAATTATATTGTAAAAGAGTTGTAATTTGTAATAAGCTTAATAGTTGTTGTAGTTTAGATTGTACTCTGATGTTGCTTGCCATGTTAGCCGTGCATATATAGAAAAGGCTCAATCCCAAGGGGGATTGGGACTCTTCTATATATGTGGCGGTCTGTTGCGCCCTGGCTGGTTTTCAAACTCTGATTTTTTTTTTTTAAAAAAAAAATTAGACGTGGATTTTGAACTCGGGGCGTGACATAAAAATCAAAAACCACTTCGTTTCATATAAACCCTAGCCGCGATCGGATCGTATCGTGAATCCAATCCGGATCGGCTACCCGCAGGAAATACCTGCGTTCGGGATCCGGATCACCTTGTCCAATCCGGATCGGCTCCAACTTTTTCTTCAGAAAAATTCAGAAAAATTCCATAAAATCCAGAAAAAGTATGTAAGCACTTTTGTGTATCAACTTTAAATAAAAATCATCGTTTCATACAACAAGAAATAGATTATACCAAATCTATCAAAAATACTCAAATAACGAAACGAAAATTTATAAAAATTAAATCCCTTAAAGTTGAACAACTTCAATCACATCTAACATGATCTTATGCGTAATGCCTTTATCAAATCATCAATTTGGTAAAGAAAATGAAATACCAAGATCAATAGATGTTTGAAATCCCAGATAAGTTAGATAATATATCTAGACAATCTGTTGAAGAGAGTGGCTCTTTGAGCATCTTTCATTAAAATTCCCACCTTATACCAACCTTGAAATTTGACAGAGTCAAGTATTTCAATATGCATTTTATTTAATCAAAAATTGAAAAACCATGCTTGGTATACATGTGGTAGCTGCACACAGTACTCGGACGACCGAGGTGGTAGCTCTTTCCTCCATGTGGTGGTAGTTTTCACACTCCTCATTGGGATGTAACTCTTTCCACATCTTTTGAGCATATTACATTTCTTTGACTCCCCCTCAATTGGCTATCAATTATTTAATATATAAGGTATTCAACCAAAAATTGATCTCGCATTCATACTCGACTAAATAGTCAAATAAGATAATAACTATACCAAGAGATCATTGAGTGAGAAATTGACTTTGATCACTTAAAATATGACTTAATTAACATAAATGATCATTGCAATATTGAAATATTATGATGTCAAAAGCATAATAAATTTCTAAATGCGTGAAAAGATGCAATTAAAGTCAATATAACTAATGCTCAATTAATGTCCTATGTACAAACATAGATAAAGAACAAAAACACAAAAACAAAACCTAACCTAAGGATTGGTTTCAAAAGAGATTATTTCAAGGAAAGCATTCCAATTGCCTTACGCAAGTGAATAAATCGTTTTTGATCCAAAGGTTTTGTTAAAATATCAGCTAATTGATCCTCAGTTGAAATATATGAAAGTTGAAGAATATTTGATTCAACTAGCTCTCTAAGAAAATGATATCTAAGTTCAATGTGTTTTGTTCTTGAGTGCAACACAGGGTTTTTAGAAATGTTTATAGCACTGGTGTTGTCACAAAGAATTGTTACCGAAGATGCTGAAATCCGGAAGTCGCTCAACACACTTTTCATCCAAATGAGTTGGGTTGAACAACTACCCGCTGAAATATATTCCGCTTCGGCAGTAGAGAGTGCAATGCAGTTTTGCTTTTTACTATGCCATGCAACAAGGCAATGGCCAAGATAAAAACATGCACCACTCGTACTTTTCCGATCATCCACAGATCCTGCCCAATCTGTGAGGTCCCGGAATCCCCCGCGTAGGGTTTGCTGGTTGTTTGGCAGCTTTCGGTGGCCGTTGGGGGTGTTTGTGTGCGTGTTGGGGCCCAGAATTTGATTGTGGTGCAATTTGGGGCTTAGTTCGCATCACTGGGGGCCTTCGTGGTGCGTCGGTGGTGTTTGCGCGCAATTTGGACACAAGTGTCGGACTTCGGGCTTAAAAGGAGATTCCGTGGGAATTTGGAGGACCCGTCGGGGGTTTGGAAGTGTTTCGCGCGATTCAGATGTCAAAATTGGACTCCGGGCGAAGTTTGGATAAGAGTTTACCTCTCCGGTTGCCTTCGAGAATTTTTAGAGTTGAAATGGGGCAAATCGGACTTCAGATATGGACCCGGCGTGAAAATCGGATCGAGTGGGCATTCGGCAAAATTTCGGGCGAGAATTTGGAGAAACGGACATTTTTGGATTCAGCGCGCGAAATCGCTAAGAATGGACTATTTATTTGTTGGTTTTGGTGCCCGGGTGAAGTGCGCGTTTTTCGAGGCGAGCGGCACGTAAATCGAGGTTGGCGCGGCACGGTTTTCGAGGGCATACGGCGGCGGCGCGCGTCCCAAGGCGCGACAGGGCGCGCCTCAGCGCAAAGCGCGCGGGCCCGCCACGTGGCGGGCCCCCGTTGGCGCCGCGCGGGCGCGGGGACACGCGCGCCCGGTGTGGGCGCGCGTGTTCCCGCGCCTGACGCGGCCGCGGTGTAACGCGCCCGTGTGGCGGGCGCGTCACCGCGTGCCGCGTGGCGCCTCGGGCGCGGGCGTGGACCGGGCGCGCGCGCCCGTTTCTTGTGGACCGGGGTTGGAGCCTCCCATTGGCCGGTCCACCGTGGACGGGCTCCGTGGACCAACCCCTTTTCCCTTTTTCTTCTTCTTCTTCCTTCTCCCCGAGCGCCATTTCTCCTCTTTTTTCTTTCTTTCTTCTTCACCGAGAGCGAGAGGGAGTGAGGGAGGAGGTTGCGTGAGGTGCGGCGGCGCGTCGCGAACCTCGTTTTGCGTGCAAGGTGTTCCGTTGGAGCGGTTGCGTGGCGCGACACTCGTCCGTTTGTGTTCTTCTTCGTCGCGTTTCGGTGCACGAGCTCCCCCGGCTTACTCCGACCTCCGATTCAGGCGATTCTTGCACCGTTGGATTCGTAACAGGCAGAGCTACGATATTGGTATTTTCTACTTCCCTAGTTTTGCTCGTTTCGAGGAGTTTCTCCATACTTACTGGGACCCCTTTTTCTGATGGAGTTTTGGACAGCGACACCTTGCCGGATTTTTATCTCCGCAACCGGGCATCGGATTGAGACGCTCTTATAGACTTTTTTCATCTACTCGACGCAAGGATCGTCCCCGTATTTTTTCTTGGATTTTTGGAGTCTTCCCCGAAGGTGTACACTTCCCTTTTATCTGTACAGGAGTTTACAGTTATTTGGTTTTGGATTTCTGCGCGCCGATATTGTGGAATTTGTAACTTGGCCTACGGGACTCCGTTTTGGGCGTGCAGGTACTCGTTTCGAAGATATCGACGTGAGGAACGCTGTGGTATTATTTTTGGATTTTTCGGAACTCCTCCAGCAGGTGAAATAATTACATCTTTGGGGTTGAATTTCAGACTGAGTGCATTTGGTCAAGTGTTGGAATAAGTGTAACCTTGGATTGTATGTTGTACTAGGAGGAGCTGTTCGGGGATTAGAGACTGTGTTTTACTGCACCGTTTTGCGTGCGAACTCCGTTTTGCGCGCGGGTTTCGGCACCGTGCTCCGTTTTGCGTGCGGACTCCGGCGGCGTGTCCGTTTTGCGTGGGACTTCGGCAGTGGGCACCGTTTCGCGTGGAGGCCAATTGCAAGTGTCTACGAGCAATTGGTGGCAATCGAGGTGGGTGGCCCTATCTCCAAGCTTTTATGGACTGTTCAGTATTTCTACTGCTGTAGGACTTTGCATGCTAGTTTTTTTTTCATGTAAAGCATGCTAGATTGTAGGAATTCTTATTCCTGTTATTATCTGAGGTTCATGTGACCTCCTTGCTCTCTTTTATCTGTTTAAATGTAGAAATCTTGGAACTTGACCTAGCACCCCCGTCATATGTTGCATGTGTTTGACCAGACCTTAGAAAACCTCAATCTGGGCTAGGTTCTTTTATGCTTTAGACATCCCACACTTTGCATTTCCTTCAGACATAGAGTTCCTCGCCCGGATAGTGGGCCGAGAGGTCAGGGTATTGTGGGATGGGTTTGCACTCGGGCCTGGGGGCCGAGTGGGGTCTGGTGGCTGTGTTAGGCCAGTGTTAGTATTTTGGGGAACCGTTTTGAGTAAACGGGGTCCCGGGTTTCTGGTTATTCTCAGTTTTGCTCGTCACCACCGTGTTGTGATCGTGGTGCACGGGTTGTCAGGACCTTGAACCCAGAATGTTTTTGGACACTCATGATTTTAGTAAAACCAGTATTTTTCTTCCGAAATTCTAGGGGCGTCGAAGCCTGTTCTTGTTTGATTGGGCGACGACATCGACCCTTGGAAGTTCGAAAAGTAAACTCGTTTTTAACTGATGTTTTTCAAGAACTAAAATCTATAAAAATTGGTTTTCTCATTTCAAGTCGGTTTTCAAGAAAAAGAGTAATTTTCTCCCCACCCCAAGGGGGTTGAGTGGAAACGATGTTTTATAATAAATGTCATCTCTTTTCTAAACTTCCTCACCCGACCGGGGTGAGTGATCTGGGTTCTAAGGGCTGATTTCATTCTCGGGTCGAAAACAACGGGAGGCTACGCCTATAGCCTGTTCTTGTTTGATTGGGGACGTAGGTATTAGTTTCCCGGGGTTTTCGGACTCTTTGCGGTTCTGGCTGTGGAGCATCTCCAGCCCGTGAGTTCAGTGTATTGATGTTAGTTTCCCACTTTAACCGAGAGGGGCCGAATCCCTGAACGGTATAGGATTGAGAACTTCGATAGGCTGAGCCTAGAGTCTGTTCTTGTTTGATTGGGGTTCTAGGCACCGGTCTAACGGATTCTCGGACCTATGCCGCGTCAGTCGGTTCTTCTCGTCTATGAGCGGGGTGTCGTTGTGGGAGCCGTTGGGAGTGACGGTGGTCCCAGCTGTGTAGTTCCTTCTCTAGCGAGTTAGTGTTGTGAGTTGCGTCGTTGAGGGTTCTCCGACATAGCCGTGAGAGTGGTTGGGCTTTTCATGTTTGAGTCGAGGTTCCATTCCGACTGAGTTGTGGTTCGAGCTTGAGTTACCGATCGGTTTGATCGCGGATTATAGCCTGCTGAGCCCGGCTTTTTGCCAGTTATGAGATACTTGAGTTACTTGAGTTCGTTGGGGTCGCTCCCCTCGAGCTACGCCCCGGGTGCGATGATGATACCGAGCCTGACGAGGCTGCGATGATGCGACTAGTTGATACACTAGAGTTCGCTTGAGATGGTCGGACAGGACGCCCCACGTAAATCCCGTCCTCATGTGGATGTGTGGTGGTGGGTAGGTGCGATCCTAGTCGACAGGCGCAGGCTTGACTGGACCCTATGTGGCAGTCATAGAGATTGGGTGACATTGGGAGAGTGTTGGTATAGCATGTGTCATAGTAGAGCTTTCTTGAGCATAGTACTTGTGGCATATTGTCAGTAGTGAGTAGAGGCATCACATCATCTTCTGTTCCACTGCTTGAGCATCTAGATAGAGGCATAGTAGCTGTAGAGATATCTTTTCCCAGCTCCTTTCTTTCCGTATACCTTGTTACTTTATGCCTCTAGTGGACTTAGTGGGCAGACCGTTGGGCTTGTAGACGGCACCCACTGAGGACTACTGTGGGAAGTAGTTCTCACACCCGTCGTGGTGTCTTTTCCCCAGGGGCTTCTACTCCTGTTTGTGTGCTTCAGTTGCTGTCCTTCTGACCGAGGCGAGGGAGTCGCGAGCTAGTTCCTTACCCGTTGTCGGAGTGTAGAGGTACCCATTTTCAGGTGAGAGCTTCAGTAGTTGGGTTGCTACTTTTCTTCTGTTGAGAGAACCTTGTAGTGAGGTATTGAGTTGTACCTTTTGTTCATTTGTTTGAGAGACTGTTGTAGTGAGGATATTTATTGTATCGAGAGCTTGTACACTGATGTATTTATTGGAGATATCTCCCCTTCGAGTTTTGTATCAGAGGACTTTTTATGTGATCGTGTTTGGGAGATGGATATTATTCTATTTTCAGTTGTACAGTGTTGGATTTCAGTTTTTGCAGTAGTTTACTTTCAGCTCTGATATCTGTTTAGCTGTAGATGTTTCTTTTTGCAGGTTAGACGCTTCGTCTGTACGGCAGTTTCCGTACAGATGGCGGATCTGTTAGCGAGCCCGGGTCGCAGTTTCGACCCGGGGCGTGACAGATTAGAGTGGTATCAGAGCCTAGGTTTAGGTCGAGGTAGACTTAGAAACCCTAGGCTTGTGGATGGACATTAGGATGACTACGTGAGAGTCGTGACTTTTAGCGAGAGTCCTGATTGAGTTTTATACCTCTCCCAAGAGATGGGATGAGTGATTGGCATGTTTATTCTCCTAAGCGATTATGTTGGCTGCAGACAACATAATGCGATGGAATGGATGGACATGCCTTAGACTTTCGCTGGATTGGGTCGTATGGTTGTTGTGTCCTGATGTTTGTTATTTTGCAGCGGATTACGATACCCCTGAGATGTCGTGTTGTGAAGAGGACACACCCCGCACCCGATGGATACCCGAGCAGCGGGGAGGCAGAGCTGTCAGAGCAGAGCGAGACCCAAGAGTTATGGAACCCGATGGCACCGATGTCGGAGGCTGTCCGATGCCAGGAGGAGGCCATGGAACATTTGATGCGCCTGTTGGAGCAGAGAGCACAGCTGGTTGCAGTACTGCTTGAGAGTCCCCCAGTACTTTCTTCCTATGCGGTGGCATATTCAGTTGTACCTGTGGCACCGATGGAGCTTGGAGCCGTGAGAGGCTGAAAACTGGATAGCAGCAATGGAGAATGTCAGGTGCATTTGGCTACGCACTTTTGGAAGGACGCCGAGATTTGGTGGCGTCGATTTTGTCCTGTTGGACCACCTGGAGCGCAGTTGTTGATTTGGAGCGAGTTTCGTGCTTTGCTCTTCAGGGCCTCCTTTCCTGACAGTGTAAGCAGAAACTGGAAAGGGATTTTAGACGCCTGCAGCAGGGGAGTCGACCTCCTCAGGAGTATGTTCGCGAGTTTGGTGATTGTTGAGCGGTGTACCCCTTATCGCCTGGATAAGGCCCAGAAGGTTGAGTTAGTTGAGAGAGGACTGAATCGGAATATCTATCACTTAGAGCATTCTCGGCGAGTGCCGACGTTAGATGCAGCGATTGAGCAGGCTCAGTGGGTTGACCGAGGATCAGTGATCATGTCAGAGAGAGACGGAGCGCCAGGGACCAGCTCCGGGGAGAGGCATCCAGAGGCGCCTGAGTTGGGACAGTTGAGTAGATCGAGACCCCCGGGGCCGCCACGATCCCAGTTTGAGGGTCGTGAGCCTCAGAGGAGACAGAGACCAAGAGGTTCTCCACAGCCGTTGTATCAGCATCAGCAGCAGGATGATTGCGCCATCTGTGGTGGGCTGTTTTCTGTGCCGCAGTGTTACCGTAGGCAGAGGTGATGTTTTCGGGTGGATAGTTGGGACATTTTTCAGGCAGCATGCCCTCGAGCAGCGACTACGGTAATACCGTTTGCGACGGCACCCTGCTACCTCTTCGGAAATAAAGGAGCTCCTTCGATTACCGCCAGGCAGATAGGGACACGACGTCGGGACAGATTGAGCGACGACCATCTACATCGAGCGGATGAGTCTGTACCGCCCGGTTGGAGGGCGCTACGGCAGTGGACCAGGTTATCGCGGGCGTGTTTTCCTTACAGCAGTTGAGTTGAGTATTTTTGGCTTTTCTGTCTGGACTGGAGGTAGAGCTGTTACTACGGGCACTAGAGGTACAGATTTCTGTTGGTATTGTGCATGTGGGGGAGCCTTGTGGATTGTGTCCAGTACAGTTGAGACTTAGAATTATTTTGGCAGGTGTTACGGTTCAGTGGCGGCTCCACGACTCAGATTGAGCATACAGGATGGACCAGTTGGTGCGGTATAGTGCAACTGCTGTTTGGGGAATGAGATCAGTTACCATTCCGTGAGTTGGATTAGAGGAGTTCATTTTCATAGATCACCGGGGTATCTTCCTGCAGCTGTGGCTTCAGCGGTTTGCGGCTTGGTGCTACCTTTGGATTGTTGGTGACGATTAGGACTAGATGTTGTGTCCTTAGGGGTTACGGTTAGATCGTAGCTTTCGTTTTGTAGCCACGGCAGGAACGACTTCAACCCTTCTCTCCCTTTTTTCGTCTGGGTGCTGAAATTTTCGAACGGGGCGAAAACTTCGAAAGACTGCTCCAGAAATGGAGACGGTGCCCGAACCTGTTCTTGTTTGATTGGGCAAGGGCACTGGTCCTTTCGGGATTTTCGGACTTTTTCGTTAATTTCAGCCGTTTTCTAAACTGAGAGTTGTGGTTGACGACTTTCCTGCTGATGGGGCCTTTACCTTTCTTGTTGGTTGTGTTGGCGTATTCGCGTAGTTTTGGAAGTAGAGTTTGTCGTTCTTTCTCCTTGTCCTTTGGAATTGTGAGGTTTTTCCAGCTTTTGGACTCCTCGCCGTGTGGACTCGCTTCGCGGAGTGTGCGTGGCGACTGGGGAGATGGGGACAGTGTTGATGGATACTTACCTGTGGCTTTGGAAACTCCCCTTTTGAGCTGTGTTAGTTTCGAGGACGAAACTTTCTTTTAGTGGGGGAGAGTGTGAGGTCCCGGAATCCCCCGCGTAGGGTTTGCTGGTTGTTTGGCAGCTTTCGGTGGCCGTTGGGGGTGTTTGTGTGCGTGTTGGGGCCCAGAATTTGATTGTGGTGCAATTTGGGGCGTAGTTCGCATCACTGGGGGCCTTCGTGGTGCGTCGGTGGTGTTTGCGCGCAATTTGGACACAAGTGTCGGACTTCGGGCTTAAAAGGAGATTCCGTGGGAATTTGGAGGACCCGTCGGGGTTTGGAAGTGGTTTCGCGCGATTCAGATGTCAAAATTGGACTCCGGGCGAAGTTTGGATAAGAGTTTACCTCTCCGGTTGCCTTCGGGAATTTTTAGAGTTGAAATGGGGCAAATCGAACTTCAGATATGGACCCGGCGTGAAAATCGGATCGAGTGGGCATTCGGCAAATTTTCGGGCGAGAATTTGGAGAAACGGACATCGTTTTTGGATTCAGCGCGCGAAATCGCTAAGAATGGACTATTTATTTGTTGGTTTTGGAGCCCGGGTGAAGTGCGCGTTTTTCGAGGCGAGCGGCACGTTTTTCGAGGCAAAGCGCGGCACGGTTTTCGAGGGCGTACGGCGGCGGCGCGCGTCCCAAGGCGCGGTAGGGCGCGCCTCAGCGCAAAGCGCGCGGGGCCCGCCACGTGGCGGGCCCCCGTTGGCGCCGCGCGGGCGCGGGGACACGCGCGCCCGGTGTGGCGCGCGCGTGTCCCGCGCCTGACGCGGCCGCGGTGTAACGCGCCCGTGTGGCGGGCGCGTCACCGCGTGCCGCGTGGCGCCTCGGGCGCGCGCGTGGACCGGGGCGCGCGCCCCGTTTCTTGTGGACCGGCCGGTGGAGGCCTCCCATTGGTTGGCGCGGTCCACCGTGGACCGGCTCCGTGGACCGCCCCCTTTTCCTCTTTTTCTTCTTCTTCTTCCTTCCCCCAGGCCATTTCTCTCCTCTTTTTTCTTTCTTCTCACCGAGAGCGAGAGGGAGTGAGGGAGGAGGTTGCGTGAGGTGCGGCGGCGCGTCGCGAACCTCGTTTTGCGTGCAAGGTGTTCCGTTGGAGCGGTTGCGTGGCGCGACACTCGTCCGTTTGTGTTCTTCTTCGTCGCGTTTCGGTGCACGAGCTCCCCCGGCTACTCCGACCTCCGATTCAGGCGATTCTTGCACCGTTGGATTCGTAACAGGCAGAGCTACGATATTGGTATTTTCTACTTCCCCTAGTTTTGCTCGTTTCGAGGAGTTTCTCCATACTTACTGGGACCCCTTTTTCTGATGGAGTTTTGGACAGCGACACCTTGCCGGATTTTTATCTCCGCAACCGGGCATCGGATTGAGACGCTCTTATAGACTTTTTTCATCTACTCGACGCAAGGATCGTCCCCGTATTTTTTCTTGGATTTTTGGAGGCTTCCCCGAAGGTGTACACTTCCCTTTTATCTGTACAGGAGTTTACAGTTATTTGGTTTTGGATTTCTGCGCGCCGATATTGTGGAATTTGTAACTTGGCCTACGGGACTCCGTTTTGGGCGTGCAGGTACTCGTTTCGAAGCTATCGACGTGAGGAACGCTGTGGTATTATTTTTGGATTTTTCGGAACTCCTCCAGCAGGTGAAATAATTACATCTTTGGGGTTGAATTTCAGACTGAGTGCATTTGGTCAAGTGTCGGAATAAGTGTAACCTTGGATTGTATGTTGTACCAGGAGGAGCTGTTCGGGGATTAGAGACTGTGTTTTTGCACCGTTTTGCGTGCGGACTCCGTTTTGCGCGCGGGTTTCGGCACCGTGCTCCGTTTTGCGTGCGGACTCCGGTGGCGTGCTCCGTTTTGCGTGCGGACTTCGGCAGCGGGCACCGTTTCGCGTGGAGGCCAATTGCAAGTGTCTACGAGCAATTGGTGGCAATCGAGGTGGGTGGCCCTATCTCCAAGCTTTTATGGACTGTTCAGTATTTCTACTGCTGTAGGACTTTGCATGCTAGTTTTTTTTTCATGTAAAGCATGCTAGATTGTAGGAATTCTTATTCCTGTTATTATCTGAGGTTCATGTGACCTCCTTGCTCTCTTTTATCTGTTTAAATGTAGAAATCTTGGAACTTGACCTAGCACCCCCGTCATATGTTGCATGTGTTTGACCAGACCTTAGAAAACCTAAATCTGGGCTAGGTTCTTTTTTGCTTAGACATCCCACACTTTGCATTTCCTTCAGACATAGAGTTCCTCGCCCGGGTAGTGGGCCGAGAGGTCAGGGTATTGTGGGATGAGTTGCACTCGGGCCTGGGGGCCGAGTGGGGTCTGGTGGCTGTGTTAGGCCAGTGTTAGTATTTTGGGGAACCGTTTTGAGTAAACGGGGTCCCGGGTTTCTGGTTATTCTCCATTTTGCTCGTCACCACCGTGTTGTGATCGTGGTGCACGTGGGTTGTCAGGACCTTGAACCCAGAATGTTTTGGACACTCATGATTTTAGTAAAACCAGTATTTTCTTCCGAAATTCTAGGGGCGTCGAAACCTGTTCTTGTTTGATTGGGCGACGACACCGACCCTTAGAAGTTCGGAAAAGTAAACTCGTTTTAACTGATGTTTTTCAAGAACTAAAATCTATAAAAATTGGTTTTTCTCATTTCAAGTCGGTTTTCAAGAAAAAGAGTAATTTTATCCTCACCCCAAGGGGGTTGAGTGGAAACGATATTTTATTATAAATGTCATCTCTTTTCTAAACTTCCTCACCGACCGGGGTGAGTGATCTGGATTCTAAGGGCTGATTTCATTCACGGGTCGAAAACAACGGGAGGCTACGCCTATAGCCTGTTCTTATTTGATTGGAGACGTAGGTATTAGTTTTCCGGGGTTTTCGGACTCTTTGCGGTTCTGGCTGTGGAGCATCTCCAGCCCGTGAGTTCAGTGTATTGATGTTAGTTCCCACTTTAACCGAGAGGGGCCGAATCCCTGAACGGTATAGGATTGAGAACTTCGATAGGCTGAGCCTAGAGTCTGTTCTTGTTTGATTGGGGTTCTAGGCACCGGTCTAACGGATTCTCGGACCTATGCCGCGTCAGTCGGTTCTTCTCGTCTATGAGCGGGGTGTCGTTGTGGGAGCCGTTGGGAGTGACAGTGGTCCCAGCTGTGTAGTTCCTTCTCTAGCGAGTTAGTGTTGTGAGTTGCGTCGTTGAGGGTTCTCGACATAGCCGTGAGAGTGGTTGGCTTTTCATGTTTGAGTCGAGGTTCCTTTCCGACTGAGTTGTGGTTCGAGCTTGAGTTACCGATCGGTTTGATCATGGATTATAGCCTGCTGAGCCCGGCTTTTTGCCGGTTATGAGATACTTGAGTTACTTGAGTTCGTTGGGGTCTCTCCCCTCGAGCTACGCCCCGGGTGCGATGATGATACCGAGCCTGACGAGGCTGCGATGATGCGACTAGTTGATACACTAGAGTTCGCTTGAGATGGTCGGACAGGATGCCCCACGTAAATCCCGTCCTCATGTGGATGTGTGGTGGTGGGTAGGTGCGATCCTAGTCGACAGGCGCAGGCTTGACTGGACCCTATGTGGCAGTCATAGAGATTGGGTGACATTGAGAGAGTGTTGGTATAGCATGTGTCACAGTAGGGTTTTCCTTGAGCATAGTACTGGTGGCATATTGTCAGTAGTGAGTAGATGCATCATATTATCTTCTGTTCCACTGCTTGAGCATCTAGATAGAGGCATAGTAGCTGTAGAGATATCATTTTCCAGCTCCTTTCTTTTCGTATACCTTGTCACTTTATGCCTCTAGTAGACTTAGTAGGCAGACCGTTGGGCTTGTGGACGGCACCCACTGAGGACTACTGTGGGAAGTAGTTCTCACACCCATCGTGGTGTCACGCCCCGGGTGTAAACCAGAACCCGGGCCCGTCTACAGATCCGCCGTGTACACGGTATTTCCCGTGTACACGAAGCGTCAACAACCTGCTCAGATATAAAAGATACAATAAAAGAGCAATAAAAACAGAGCTGAACTAAAACTAATACATCTCAGACTGAAGCTGGAAATAAAATACAATACATCAGTATAAATGATACATCAGTCTCTCCCAGCTCACAATAAATACATACAACCTGCTGGCAAAAGCCAGTCCCAAAAGTGAAAGTACAACCGTCTGAGGAAAACCTGGGTACACCAACAGTCCAGCTAACACGCTCATCCAGCCTCGAGATCTATCTACAAAGCCGTCCTCTCTCCTCGACCCGCCACTGAAAGTCCAGTAGCACCCGCAGAAGACTCTGCAAAACAAGGAAGAAGAAAAAGAGGAAAGAAGAATGGGGGTGAGAACTACTAGTAAACCAGTAGCCTCCCCTAGTGGGTAAAACCTCAAACTCTGACGCCACCCACTAGGTCTACCAGAGGCGAAAAGGAAAGAAGAGTGGTAAGAAATGAAACTGCTGAAAAAGGGAGATCTACCACTACTATGCCTCTAAAATGCAGTCCTAGACTGGAATAACCATAAGAAACAATAACCAACCATCCCAGATGAACCCAATCTGTACCGCCCTCATCATCGGGCAAGAAAGCCGCGCCGATGTGATAGCAAAACTCCTGCTGCCGCCCTCATCATCGGGCAAAAAGCCGCGCCGATGTGATAGCAAAACCGTCAATAACTGTCCGACCCCGGCCTCCGAGGGGAACTCGAGGGGAGCGACCCCACGAGGAAAGCATCACCGGGCAATAACCGCGCCGGTGTAATAAAAGCATCACCGGGCAATAACCGCGCCGGTGTGATAAAAGCAGGACTGGATCACAACAATAAAGCCCCAGTGGAACACAACCCTCCACTAAAAGAAAACTGATTCCCAATCAGATGCAAAAGTAACCATTCGGTCAATCGCCCAAAATCCGCGATTGCCGCAATACCCCAAAATCCACGACCAGGTTTAACAACCGACCTCCGGTCAACCGCCCAATATCCGCGGTAGCCGGAATAACCCACAATCACAATCATGTCCCACATCCGACATCTGGTCAACCGCCTACTATCCGCGGTTGCCACAAAACCCCGTAGTCCATAATCATGCCCTATCACCGATGTCCTATAACCGACATCCGGTCAACCGCCCAATATCCGCGGTGTGACACCCCCGGAATTTGGATTAGTCCTCTATATAAATGATATAATAGGACTAAATCTCTAACCCGGCTATAGCATTTTGGATGGTAGCAAGATCCAAGAGGAACATGAGAGTTAAGCGTGCTAGAGCTAGAGTAGTTCTAGGATGGGTGACCCCTGGGAAGTGGGGCGTCACAGTTGGTATCAGAGCCATTCACCAGCCGGAATGTGAGATGAGTCTCGGCTGAGCCAGGGTTATATAGCGGGTAGAGCGAGGCTCCCCGGCTAATGACCGTTGTGAGTGGAGTGCAGCTCCTCACAAGGTCGGCTAAGGCTAGCGAGACGAGTCTCACATCGCCTGGTGCTTGTGAGTGTGCTTGAGCCTGACGTGGACGTCAGGGCTTAAAGGGGGAAAGAATGTGACACCCCCGGAATTTGGATTAGTCCTCTATATAAATGATATAATAGGACTAAATCTCTAACCCGGCTATAGCATTTTGGATGGTAGCAAGATCCAAGAGGAACATGAGAGTTAAGCGTGCTAGAGCTAGAGTAGTTCTAGGATGGGTGACCCCCTGGGAAGTGGGGCGTCACACGCGGTCGCCGCCAAAACCCATAATCCACATTCCAGGCCCCCGGCTACACTAACCCAAACCCCTGCTCAAACCCGAGCAACAAGAACCACCTGACTAAGGAAAAGGAGAAAAGAAGCAAACAAGGTTTCTCCTAAGTCAAGTTCCAGCATGAAAGTGTAGCGATAAAAGATGGCCTATCTAGATGTCCATACAAGCATGCAAGTGTTCTCAAGGAAATAAAGGAAAAGGTGTCCAATAGTGGTTCCACATGTGTAACAATTAATAGCTCCGCATAGATATAACCATCATGCAAAAACATTATCCAACCACACATGTCTATAATCCATGTTCCATAATAAAGCATCACTATCCACCTATGCATGTCATAAAATCCTCAAATAGTACCAACCACTAACAGGATAATCAAATAGTCCAAAATAAATATTCCATTCCACATGCAAGGTTAAACGCTAACATAGCAACCCAATCCCCACACAGGCATGCATAACCCAACCCCGATTATGATTAATCAAGATGTCCAAGTAAAGGGGTCACTCTAATATTCCTAGTGAGCATGTCAAAATAGAGGTAAGCAACAACCACCCACCTGAAGTGCAACTGTCCCAATCCGTACAGCTGAAAATACCAAAAACTCCAAATCCTTGCTCCCACAATTTTAGCACACCCGTAATATTCCTGATACAATACAAAGCTCACTAATTACACTTAGGCTCCCAATTAATGCTCTTATAACCACATACAACCTCGGATTCGAAACTGTTAAATTATCACCTGCAGAAAATGCCCAGAAAATTCCAAGAAAAATATCACAGCGATCCTTGCGTCTCTAGCTTCGTAACGGTACTTTGCACACCCAAATTAGAGTTCGGTAAGTCAAGATAAAAATCCGGCAAGGTGATGATCCAAACAACAAACTGTGGAAAAAGACTGCGCACTGTACACTGAGAAAACAGAGATTTTCACCTCGAAATAAAATTCATGAAAATCCAATAAAAATACGATCGCGCTCCTTGCGATCTGTAGATGAAAAAGTTGTATAAGCTCGTCTCCATCAGATGCTCGTGCGCGAAGATATGGCCAAAATACTCCGATGCTGTCCTCACATTCCTCACAGAAAAAGGGGGACCATTGTTACCTCGGGATCCGAGCCAAAGAAGCAAAATCAGAATGCGCGATCAAAATGAAAGATGAAGCCCTACCTGTCGTGAAGCCAACGGCGCAAAAATCACAGAAAAAGGAGCTCGGGGTAGGCCGGGGGAGCTAAAACACTGCTGCTGCGCCGAAGAAGAACACAGAAAACGCAACGTCGCGCCGCGCCGTAAAATCGAGATCTCGAAATCCGTGCCACCCGAAAATCTGAAACTTGGTAGGTGTAATCTCCTCTTGAAGGAGAAGAAATCTCCCTCTCACCTCCCCTTCGAGCTGAGGTCTCGAAGGGGTCGAAAATCCCCTTGAAGAGCCCTCGGATAGCAAATTACGGGAAATCCAAGAAAAATCCTTTCGCTGCGCCCGGTGCACGTGAGCCCACCAATGGTGGCGCGCCACGTGGCCCCAACCACCGTGCACCGCCCGTGCACCGCGCACGCCGCACCAGCCCGCACGTCGCGTACGGCACCTGCTCCACGGCTTGCGTGGACCGGGAGCACAACACCGAGCCAAACAAAAGCTGCCACGTGTCCGTCGGTCCACCGTGCACCCTAAAAACTCCGTGGACCGCGCGCTGTGAACCGACCAACCAAAACCTGCCACGTGTCACGGCCGGTGCACCATGCACCAAATTACTCCATGGACCGAGTGCCGTGAGCCACCAACCAAAAACTGCCACGTGGCACCGCCTCAGTGCACGCCCGCCGCCGTGGACCGCGCGCCTGCCCGCGCCCCTGCGCGCTGCCCCGCGCCCTGCCCGCGCCGCGCGCCGCCGCTGTGCCGCCTGCCCGAGGCCGCGCCGCCGCCCGCCGGCGCTGCCCGCCGCCGCCGCCGGCCGCCGACGATCGCCGGAAAGTACTGTTCCGGCCGTGAACAGTACCCGAGCACCAAAAATACAAGTGGGTAGTCCGTTTTGACCGTTTTCGCGCGCTGATTCCAAATCCGGCGTCCGTTTTGCCAAATTCCAATCCTAAAATTTGCCGGAGGCTCCCGGAAAGGTATTTTCAATCCGAATTTCACGCCGAGTCCAAATTTGATATCCGATTTGCGCGAGAACACTCCCAGAGATCCGACGGAGTCACCCGATCACCCACGTGATCCATTTAGGCCCGAAGTTCATCACTTGAGTCCAAATTGGCGCCCGAACACCGCCGACATGCCCCAAAGGCCTCCAATGGCCACCCCAATGCACCGCAACAGCTCTGCGGGGATCCAGGTCATCACACGTGGTGTCTTTTTCCCCAGGGGCTTCTACTCCTGTTTGTGTGCTTCAGTTGCTGATCCTTCTGACCGAGGCGAGGGAGTCGCGAGCTAGTTCCTTACCCGTCGTCGGAGTGTAGAGGTACCCTTTTTCAGGAGAGAGCTTCAGTAGTTGGGTTGCTACTTTTTCTTCTGTTGAGAGAACCTTGTAGTGAGGTATAGAGTTGTACCTTTTGTTTTACAGTTTGAGAGACTGTTGTAGTGAGGATATTTATTGTATCGAGAGCTTGTACACTGATGTATTTATTGGAGATATCTCCCTTTTGAGTTTTGTATCAGAGGACTTGTTATATGATCGTATTTGGGAGATGGATATTGTTTTATTTTCAGTTGTACAGTGTTTGGATTTCAGTTTTTGCAGTAGTTTACTTTTAGCTCTGTTATCTGTTTAGCTGTAGATGTTTCTTTTTGCAGGTTAGATGCTTCGTCTGTACGGCAGTTTCCGTACAGATGGCGGATCTGTTGGTGAGCCCGGGTCGCAGTTTCGACCCCGGGGCGTGACAATGCAATCACAGAGCAATCAAAAAGAGAGATCACACTTAACGATAACAATAATCACCACAACAGGGATGAAAGGATAAATCCATAGGTTTGAAAAACAGTGTCAACACGACACCCGGTTTTACAAAACGTTTTCGCAATTTCTTTTAGGCGGCAACATAGCTTGAAAGGATAAATACACTGGTTTGGAAAGCAGTGCCCACACGACACTTTGTTTGAAATCATTTTTGAAACCATTTTGCTATTTGAAAACACGCCGCATATAAGTCTAAGGAAACACAGTTACAAGATGTCATCACTAAGCTAGGATCTCAACCCAACATCCACATTATTCCACTAACAAGCAAACACAAGCTTACTAACCAAAAGCAATAAGAGATAACCGCAAGTAATATAAAACGTTCATCAGCCTCAAACGGCTAAGGTCCTCTAAACGCTGCCTCATCGTCGTCCCGGCTCCCACCCCTGCTCGGACCTGTCACAGTGTGGGTAGCCAGTGACTGATAAAGTAGATGATAAACAAGTAAATGCTATAAATACTATAATAAACAAACCGATACACCAGAGCATTCCACTTCCCCCTCATGAATCGCCATATCCCCTGTCCAAATCATGCTGGGCACCTACCCCAGAGTTACTGCGCTCATTCCTTGGTGCCTCCAACCCCTCTACTGCCCAAGAAGCAGTTGCCTCACCGTGAGAGATCCCCATCATCACTAGTTATGGGGTACACGGCTCAACGTACCATCTTTCCAGAAAAATACACCATGTGCGGTGGCCAGACCGCCGGTGTGCATGTAAGCAATTATGAGCATATGTGCCGAAACCGGCGTGTAATTAGGCACCGCGACCTCAGTCGTCTCAATTAGAAATAAAATGGGATTCTCATGCAATGGGGTTAGACAGTTTACCAAAGAAACATCTACTTTATTTTCACGAATTACACGGGAACGACTATACACCGAAAATGCCAAAAAGTACCCACCTCAAATCGCGTCGACCGAAACTCTGAAAATCGACCCGTACCTTCGGACGACACCCGGACCTAAAAGAAAGTCCCCCAACAGGGCATAACAGGTAAGATACGACTCTCATAAGGAAACACGACTCCGAAAACGCAAACAAAAGGACTAATGACCCGCCGATGGCGACGGCGTCAAAAGCTGCGACGAAGCGGCCCCCGTGCGCGCTTGAGGCGGCCTCGCGGGCAGCAGCCCTGCTGGTGCAAGCAGCACGGCCGCGCGGGCCCCAGCCCCGCTCGGCGCAAGCAGCGCGACCGCGCGGGCACCAGCCCCGCGCGGCGCATGCTGCGCGTCCCCACGAGCACCAGCCCTGCGCGGCACGCGTTTGCCGCATGCGATGCGGCGGCTGCGGTGATTGTAGTGGACCAAAACTTGGAATATAAACAAATGTAAATAAAAATAGTATAAAATACTATTTTTATGGAAGTAGAAAAGTAAAGGGTTACTCGGAAATGAATTGGGCCCAAATCGGAATTAAAATAAGAGATCTAGAATTTTATATGAGAAAGTGGGCCCAGATTGTAAGTGGAAAATTTACAGTGTCAGAAAATTCCGAGAAAATTACGGGAGCTCCGTAAATATGTTTTAAGGCCACAGTAAAAGTTTCGCGTTGATCGGACACCTGGATTGAGAGAACGGGCTCCGCCAGCGAATTCAAATACAGTGGGACTTTTGGTAAACCAAAAAGGGTCCAAACTGAAAAATTTAAGTACCAGGTGGTAAATCAAGTTAAATTGTAGCTGCCCGTCAAATTTGAGTGAAAACGGGCCAAAAACGGGCGAGAACGGACGAAAACGGGCGAAACTGGGCTTTGGCCCAAGTTTCGGGCGCCCGAAAGTGGATTCCGGGCGCCCGGAAAATACTGTAGCAACCCGGTTTTTGGGCCGCTGTGGACCGGGTCTTTGCACTGTAGCGAACCGGTCACTGTAGCAGCTCGGTCCGGACTTCGGTGCGCCCAAAAATTTACTGTGCGCGCCCGAAAGTTACTGTAGCGCACGGATCCCGAGGCAGCGGCACGGATCCCGAGGCAGTGGCACGGATCCCGAGGCAGTTGGCACGGATCCCGAGGCAGCGGCGTGAATCCCGAGGCACGGGCACGAATCCCGAGGCATGGCCATCGCGCGCGGCGTGCTGGGGGCGCGGATCGAGGCTGGCGTGGTAGGTGGGGGGGGCGCCACGTGGCGTCTCCCCATTGGCTGCGGCAATCGATGGCGCAGGCGTGCGTGGGGAACGCGCGCGAGCTCTGGCGCAGCGTCAGCGGGGGAGGCCACGTGTCGGACTCCTATTCGCGGGTCAGCGCGACGCGACGCGCTGACGCGACGCGACGCTGCGGCCGGTGTCAGGGGGAGCGTGGGTGCGGTCCACGTGGCGGCCCCTGATTGGCCGCCACGTTTCAGTGGTCGCGGTGCACGGGTCCAGGGACACGTGTCGTCCCCTGGTTGGCCGCGCGATGCTGACGTGGCGCCTCGCTGGCGCGGCATGTGCGCGTGGACCGTGGCGGGGTGACTACTGTAGCCGCCCGAAAAGTTTTCGGGCGCCCGAAAGGGGCGCCCGAAAGTGCTTTTTCGGCCTATAAAGGCCCGAATGACTCCATTTTTCCTCCTTTTTCCCTTTTTGGCTCCACCCGAGCGTACCAGGAGGGGAACCGGGCGATTCCGCCCGGGGTTTTTGAGGGCGCACGAGCGCGTCGTGGACTCCGTGGAGCGCGCAAGGTGTTCCAAAGAGATGAATGGACGCGTGGGACGTCACGGCATTGTCGAGGTAGGCCCCGTGTGTCATTTTTGAGGTATTTTTGGCACAGTTTTGAAGTTTCCTTTTGGATTTCGGATTTGACCCCTTTGCCCACGTGCATGTTAGGGACCCAACTTTTCTGTGCCGTTTTACTGCGCGAGTTTTGCGAGCGTTTTGGGCGCGCCTCGTTTTGCATGCCGCTCGGGGGAAATATGCACCGTTTTGCGTGCGGATTCGACAAATATGCACAGTTTTGGGTGCAAGCTTGGAATACGTGCACCGTTTTGCGTGCAAAGTTGGAAATGGAGCGTGCACCGTTTTGCGTGCCAATATGAGGTATGTGCTCCGTTTTGCGCGCAGGTTGAACTAACGGGCACCATTTTTTCGTGCAGACTCTAACAATACGTCTCGTTTTACGTGCAGGGTCAAAAAAATGTGCACCATTTTGCGTGCAACCCTACAGTAGAGTGTGCACCGTTTTGCGTGCCAATACGGGGTACGTGCTCCGTTTTGCGTGCGGGTTGGACCAATACGCATCGTTTTGCATGTAGATTCTAATAGTTGCATCGTTTTTCGTGCAGGGCTAGGAAAAATATGCACCGTTTTGCGTGCAACCCTACAGTCAGATGTGCACCATTTTGCGTGCAGTTTCGAGGTACGTGCACCATTTTGCGTGCAACCCCATAATGAGGCGTGCACCATTTTGCGTGCAGATTTGAGGTAAGTGCACCGTTTTGCGTGCAGATCGTGTTGCCGCGCATCGTTTTGCATGCTGGCTGATGTGGCGCGCATCATTTTACGTGTGGGTTTTTAATGACATGCATCGTTTTGCGTGCAGGTATAGGGGACGTGCACCGTTTTGCGTGCGGACTCGGCGAGTGCGCGCCGTTTTGCGTGCAAGCTCAAGGAAACAAGTGGAATCACGTGGAGACCAATTGCAAGTGTCTACAAGCAATTGGGGACGCTACAAGGTGGGGAATTCTGCCGAAATTGGGTGACCTCTCCCCTTGCTCCTTTGCTTTTCGATTCGAAGCATGATAGTAGCCTGTTAGAGGCGTTAGGTAATTATGATTATGATTGCCTGTGTAGAGGGATTCAGATGGAAAAGTGCAACTGTTGGTTGCCAGAGCTAGAGGAATAGATGTACATGTGTAAATGAACACAGAGGAAAAGTGCAACTGTTGGTTGCCAAAGTTATATGATGAATATGCATGCGTAGAAGTAATTACTATTTGATGAATGAACTGAAGATAACTGCATGCATGAAAAAGGATTAGCTATTATGATTGTGATCATGTTAGGGTAACCCTAGGAATCATGTGACATAAGGGAGCAACATTGTTGGTAGTAAGACTAGGAGAAAACCTAGCATAGGGGTTTGACGAGTGACATTAACTTAGGAGTTATCCTAGAGAGGACGAGTGGCATGGTCTTAGGTGACAACCTAAGGACACTGGATAGAGTGATCAACATAGAGTCAGAGAACTCTAGGATGTATATGACGTGGAACTTAGGTAAAGGAAACCTAAGGAGAACTAGTGTTCAACATAGAGTCAAGGAACTCTAGGATGAGTATGACATGGAACTTAGGTAAAGGAAACCTAAGGTGAACTAGAGGTCAGCATAGAGTCAAGGAACTCTAGGACAAGTATGACATGGGGCTTAGGTAAAGGGAACCTAAGTTGAGCTAGAAGAGTTTAAACTCACAGACAGGAAAATAGAGTCAGGTTGACTCTAGGATTCAGTAAGGAATCAAGAGGATGGAAAAGATGGATCAAGTGTGGAGGTATGAAAGGGAAAACAGGAAAGTAGAGTCAATGTAATTCTAAGATAACAGTGGAACATGGAATTAGAGTCAGTGTAACTCTAAGTTAATGGTGGAGCAGAAAATAGAGTTTAGTTAACTCTAGGATTCGTGAGGAATCGAAAAGTGGGATAAGATCCCCAGTTTAAAGAGTTGATCACGAAACCCCAAAGGGGAGATTGTTACGGAATTTGAGTTGGCGTATTTCGTGAAAGTATTAAGTCTTGAAGATTGAAGATGAAAGAACTTTGGATCATATACCTCAATCTCAAGAAAGAAGAATTCAAAAGGATCAGGTATGTTTAACTAAAGATTTTTGGTGATCCGAATACTTCTTGTAGTGTAGAAACACCTGGAAGAATGTTTTATTGCATAAACATCAAAAACTGGACATGGGACATGTTCAGGATCCGGATCGTGCTCGCAATCCGGATCCCGAAGGGTGTTTGTTCATACACTGGTTCAATCCGGATCGCAGCATTTCATGATCCGGATCCCGAACACTGGTTTTACCTTTTGCTTGCACGATCCGGATCAGGATTTGCAATCCGGATCCCGAACGTGATGTTTGGTGAAACTGTATGAACGATCCGGATCGGGGACTACGATCCGGATCCCGAACAGCTTTTTTCTGGAAATCGTCTTTCTTGCTTCTGCAATCCGGATCGTCCAATTCCAATCCGGATCGCCGTCGGTAAAATTTTCCAGAAAAGGCTGTTTTTGATCCTTATCTTCTTCCAATGGTTTCTAACCTATAAATAGACCCTATGATTCATTTTTCTAGGGCATCGAATAGAGCCGTCATAATCAAATATCATTTTAACGGAAAAATCCACATATAGAGAAGAAAGGAAATCAATAGATTTATTCTATGTTTCTTCATCTATATTGATTGATTTGATTCTAGGTTTTCCATACTCACATTTTGAGTAGAATCAAATCAATGAATACTTAGATGGTATTTCCGATCTATTTCTAATCTAAGTATTCGGCGGATCATCACCACCCAAAAACAACGATTTACCCCAAATCGGCGCGTGGACTCGCGTGGCCTTGTGGATTCAAGGTGCAACCGCTCTCGTGGATTCGGAGCGAGGTACGTTCGTGGATTCGAAGCGTGCTACTGGGTGAAGACCGTGGATTCGGTCGGACGTCGTGGACTCGACGTTGGACGCTGTGGATTCAGCGTTGGGCGCGGATCGTGGATTCGAGAAGCGTCGTGGAGCGAGCGGAGAAGATCTACTAGGAGCGTATGGTAAAAGGTTGAGTCGTCTGTGAGTACGTTATATCACCTTGTACGTGTGTTAATTCTAGTGGATTTCGCCGTGTTATCGGTCCCGTGGTTTTTTACTCCGGTTTGGAGTTTTTCCACGTAAAAATCTTGCGTGTTCTTTTTTTTTCCGCATTGGGTTTTATTGCGCAATGATTTTTTGAGTGTTTATTGTTTACACCTATTCACCCCCCTCTAGGTGTTTTTTCCCCTATTTAGATCCATATTAGTATAACCCAACAAGTGGTATCAGAGCGGGAATAGGGTTGTAAACAATGGTTGAAGGTGGAAACATCAATCGACCCCCTTTCTTTGATGGAACAAATTATGCGTACTGGAAAGTACGGATGAAAGCCTTTTTAATTTCCATCGACGAAAGGGTGTGGCAATCAATTGAATTAGGATGGTCTAATCCAACTGAAATTATAGATGATGTTCGCACCTTAAAACCTAGGTCGAAATGGACCAAGGAAGAGATAGATTCATCTTCTTACAATGGCAAAGGGATTAATGCTCTATTTAATGCTTTGTCACAAACAGAGTTCTCTCGCGTCTCGGCATGTGAGACTGCGAAAGAAATCTGGGATGTTCTTCAAGTTACGCATGAGGGAACTAACCTTGTGAAGATTCAGAAACTGCAAATGCTTACGAGCAAGTTTGACTCTATCTCTATGGCAGAGAATGAATCTTTCACTGACTATTACACACGATTGCAAGACATCGTAAACTCATGTGCTAACTTGGGAGAGAAGATTCCAGAATTTAAAGTTGTAAGAAAAATTCTAAGAACTCTTCCTGAACGATTTCGCCCGAAGGTCGCAGCCATTGAAACAATTAAACACCCGGACGAAATGCGTGTAGAAGAATTAGTAGGTGCTTTACAAACTTATGAAATGACATTTCCTACTAACTATTCTTCTGGAAAGGCATCCTCTTCTAAGTCTTCAGGTTACGCATTGAAATCAACTAAAGAAGAAGACGCGGATTCATCCTCCTCGGACGACGACGAGAACCTATCTATGGAGGACTTTGAGAAGCAGCTCGCTCTCTTGACAAGGAAGTTTCGCCGCAACTTTCGAAGGGGAAATTCAAGCAAAACTCCATCCTTCGGAAAGTCGAAGAAAGGCAAGGGTTCTTCAAGCTACAAGTCAAGAAAGCAAGAGAACTTCTCAAAGGATAAGAAAAGTTCAGAGGGACAAGTTCAGTGCTTCAAATGTCGAGGCTACGGCCACATTGCAACGGAGTGTCCCAACAAGAATCCGGCAAAGAAGAAAGCGATGCAAGTCGTTACTTGGGATGACAACTCCACGTCAAATGAGTCATCCTCAAGTGATGAAGAAGACAACGCGACAGCTTTCCACGCGTCCACTACATCTTCACCCTTCATGTGCTTAATGGCAAGTACATCCGATTCACTGTCCAACTCCACTGTTGAAAAGATTGCAACGGACGATGAATCAGATGATTCTGAAGGTGAAGATTTTGCTCTAGCCTACCATAAGCTTTTGAGGGATTCAAAGAAACTGGCTAAGCAAAACAAGGGGTTGAAAGGGAGATTGCAGGATCTCGAAGAAGAAGTAAAAAGGGTAACCTCTCTCTCAACCGATCTTGAAGTGGAAAGGGATAATCTGATTAAAACAAATGTTTCCCTTCAAGAGTCCAATGAGCAACTCGAGAAGAATTATATGGATATGGTGAACAAAGCGAATTACTTCTTGAAGCTCAACGGCGAGGCTCGACAGGAAAAATTGGAAATGACGGAGACCATACGCCAACTGAAGGATGACTTAAAGAGATTTTCTTCTGGAAGGAGTAAGTTGGACAGACTTCTTGGTCTTGGTCAAACAAATAAGTTCGGCCTCGGATACACTCAAACTGGAGACATTCCAAGTTCGAGTGGGACAGTATTTGTGCCTCAGTCGGTATCTCCTCCTCCGACACCGGAATTCACGACAAGCAACGACAACAAGCCTACTACATCCTCCTCGGGATCGTCAAGAACTAAGGTATGTTTTCGTTGTGGCATTTCAGGGCACATAAGGAGAAATTGCAAGACGGGAGCCAAACGCACACCTCAAGCACCTCTTGCAATGACTACCAAAAAGGTGATTCCTCAGAAATCAACTGCAAATCATTGAAGGAAAAGAGCCTTGGTAGTACACCGCTCAAGACGACATCATCAAGGAGCAGCAATTCTTCAAGCAAGACGCTTTCACCTAGGAGATCAACTTCACGACCATTACCGACGCATTCCAAAAAGGTTTGGGTGCGCAAAGGTGAAATTTTCCCTTGTCTTGTTACCAATGTTTCCTTGCATGCATATGATAGTTCGTCTTGGTATCTGGATAGCGGGTGTTCCCGTCATATGACCGGTGACAAAAACTGTTTTCAAACTTTGAGAAAAACTCCGGAGGACTTGTTGTTTTCGGAGATGGTCGGTCTTCCAAAATTGTTGGAAAGGGAACGGTAGCTATTCCAGATGGCCCGGTTCTAAAAATGTGTTATTTGTTCATGGCCTTAAGACTAACCTCATAAGCATAAGTCAACTTTGTGATAGTGGTTATTCAGTTAATTTTTCATCTGATAAATGCACTGTAACTGACAAGAACCATGCTTTCTTTTTAAAAGGGGTTAGATCAGAAAACAATTGTTATGTAGTTCCTACTAAATTTCTGAAAAATGTAACCTAGCATCTTTGAAAAATGAAACACTTTGGCATGAAAGGCTAGGTCACATAAACTTTAAGGAACTTGCTAGAATTTCAAACAAAGATGTGGTCAAGGGGGTTCCTAAACTTTCTTTTGAACAAAACATTGTGTGTGGCGGTTGCCAAAAGGGAAAACAGTCTAGGACTGCACACAAGAACTTGAACCACATAGGTACAAAACGGCCTTTGGAACTTTTGCACATGGACTTAATGGGGCCAACTCGTCAACCATCTTTGGGAGGTAAATGGTATATTTTCTTATTGGTTGATGATTTCTCTAGATATACTTGGGTAGCATTTTTAAAAGAAAAAGCTGATACTTTTGATTCTTTTCACGAAATCTGCCATCGTATTATGATTGAAAAGAATGAAAAGGTTACTCGTGTTAGAAGTGATAGAGGCGGAGTGTTACGGAATTTGAGTTGGCGTATTTCGTGAATATGTTAAGTCTTGAAGATTGAAGATGAAGAAACTTGGATCATATACCTCAATCTCAAGAAAGAAGAATTCAAAAGGATCAGGTACGTTTAACTAAATATTTTGATGATCCGAATACTTCTTATAGTGTAGAAACACCTGGAAGAATGTTTAATTGCTTAAACATCAAAAACTGGACATGGGACATGTTCAGGATCCGGATCAGAGTTTGCAATCCGGATCCCGAAGGGTGTTCGTTCATACACTGGTTCAATCCGGATCGCAGCATTCATGATCCGGATCCCGAACACAGTTTTACCTGTTTGCTTGCACGATCCGGATCAGGAACTGCAATCCGGATCCCGAACATGATGTTTTGGTAAAACTGTATGAACGATCCGGATCGGGGACTACGATCCGGATCCCGAACAAGCAATTTTCTGGAAACCGTCTTTTGTGCTTCTGCAATCCGGATCGCCAAATCCAATCCGGATCGCCGTCGGTAAAACTTTCCAGAAAAGTTTGTTTTTGATCCGTATATTCTTCCAATGGTTTCTAACCTATAAATAGACCCTATATTTTTTTCTAGGGGGAATCCGAAAGAAAAGATAGCCGTCAAAAAATATCAATACGGCCTTAGATCCACATATAGAGAAGAAAGGAAATCAATAGATTTATTCTATGTTTCTTCATCTATATTGATTATTTGATTCTAGGTTTTCCATACTCACATCTTGAGTAGAATCAAACAATGAATACTTAGATGGTATTTCCGATCTATCTTGATCTAAGTATTCGGCGGATCATCACCACCCAAAAACAACGATTTACCCCAAATCGGCGCGTGGACTCGCGTGGCCTTGTGGATTCAAGGTGCAACCGCTCTCGTGGATTCGGAGCGAGGTACGTTCGTGGATTCGAAGCGTGCTACTGGGTGAAGACCGTGGATTCGGTCGGACGTCGTGGACTCGACGTTGGACGCTGTGGATTCAGCGTTGGGCGCGGATCGTGGATTCGAGAAGCGTCGTGGAGCGAGCGGGAAGATCTACTAGGAGCGTATGTAAAAGGTTGAGTCGTCTGTGAGTACGTTATATCACCTTGTACGTGTGTTAATTCTAGTGGATTTCGCCGTGTTATCGGTCCCGTGGTTTTTTACTCCGGTTTGGAGTTTTTCCACGTAAAAATCTTGCGTGTTCTTTTATTTTTCCGCATTGGGTTTTATTGCGCAATGATTTTTTGAGTGTTTATTGTTTACACCTATTCACCCCCCTCTAGGTGTTTTTTCCCCTATTTAGATCCATATTACTTATAACCCAACAAGTGGTATCAGAGCGGGAATAGGGTTGTAAACAATGGTTGAAGGTGGAAACATCAATCGACCCCCTTTCTTTGATGGAACAAATTATGCGTACTGGAAAGTACGGATGAAAGCCTTTTTAATTTCCATCGACGAAAGGGTGTGGCAATCAATTGAATTAGGATGGTCTAATCCAACTGAAATTATAGATGATGTTCGCACCTTAAAACCTAGGTCGAAATGGACCAAGGAAGAGATAGATTATCTTCTTACAATGGCAAGGGAATTAATGCTCTATTTAATGCTTTGTCACAAACTGAGTTCTCTCGCGTCTCGGCATGTGAGACTGCGAAAGAAATCTGGGATGTTCTTCAAGTTACGCATGAGGGAACTAACCTTGTGAAGATTCAGAAACTGCAAATGCTTACGAGCAAGTTTGACTCTATCTCTATGGCAGAGAATGAATCTTTCACTGACTATTACACACGATTGCAAGACATCGTAAACTCATGTGCTAACTTGGGAGAGAAGATTCCAGAATTTAAAGTTGTAAGAAAAATTCTAAGAACTCTTCCTGAACGATTTCGCCCGAAGGTCGCAGCCATTGAAACAATTAAACACCCGGACGAAATGCGTGTAGAAGAATTAGTAGGTGCTTTACAAACTTATGAAATGACATTTCCTACTAACTATTCTTCTGGAAAGGCATCCTCTTCTAAGTCTTCAGGTTACGCATTGAAATCAACTAAAGAAGAAGACGCGGATTCATCCTCCTCGGACGACGACGAGAACCTTTCTATGGAGGACTTTGAGAAGCAGCTCGCTCTCTTGACAAGGAAGTTTCGCCGCAACTTTCGAAGGGGAAATTCAAGCAAAACTCCATCCTTCGGAAAGTCGAAGAAAGGCAAGGGTTCTTCAAGCTACAAGTCAAGAAGCAAGAGAACTTCTCAAAGGATAAGAAAAGTTCAGAGGGACAAGTTCAGTGCTTCAAATGTCGAGGCTACGGCCACATTGCAACGGAGTGTCCCAACAAGAATCCGGCAAAGAAGAAAGCGATGCAAGTCGTTACTTGGGATGACAACTCCACGTCAAATGAGTCATCCTCAAGTGATGAAGAAGACAACGCGACAGCTTTCCACGCGTCCACTACATCTTCACCCTTCATGTGCTTAATGGCAAGTACATCCGATTCCTTGTCCAACTCCTCACTGTTGAAAAGATTGCAACGGACGATGAATCAGATGATTCGGAAGGTGAAGATTTTGCTCTAGCCTACCACAAGCTTTTGAGGGATTCAAAGAAACTGGCTAAGCAAAACAAGGGGTTGAAAGGGAGATTGCAGGATCTCGAAGAAGAAGTAAAAAGGGTAACCTCTCTCTCAACCGATCTTGAAGTGGAAAGGGATAATCTGATTAAAACAAATGTTTCCCTTCAAGAGTCCAATGAGCAACTCGAGAAGAATTATATGGATATGGTGAACAAAGCGAATTACTTCTTGAAGCTCAACGGCGAGGCTCGACAGGAAAAATTGGAAATGACGGAGACCATACGCCAACTGAAGGATGACTTAAAGAGATTTTCTTCTGGAAGGAGTAAGTTGGACAGACTTCTTGGTCTTGGTCAAAGAAATAAGTTCGGCCTCGGATACACTCAAACTGGAGACATTCCAAGTTCGAGTGGGACAGTATTTGTGCCTCAGTCGGTATCTCCTCCTCCGACACCGGAATTCACGACAAGCAACGACAACAAGCCTACTACATCCTCCTCGGGATCGTCAAGACCTAAGGTATGTTTTCGTTGTGGCATTTCAGGGCACATAAGGAGAAATTGCAAGACGGAAGCCAAACGCACACCTCAAGCACCTCTTGCAATGACTACCAAAAGGGCTATTCCTCAGAAATCAACTGCAATTCATTGAAGGAAAAGAGCCTTGGTAGTACACCGCTCAAGACGACATCATCAAGGAGCAGCAATTCTTCAAGCAAGACGCTCTCACCTAGGAAATCAACTTCACGATCATTACCGACGCATTCCAAAAAGGTTTGGGTGCGCAAAGGTGAAATTTTCCCTTGTCTTGCTACCAATGTTTCCTTGCATGCATATGATAGTTCGTCTTGGTATCTGGATAGCGGGTGTTCCCGTCATATGACCGGTGATAAAAACTGTTTTCAAACATTTGAGAAAAACTCCGGAGGACTTGTTGTTTTCGGAGATGGTCGGTCTTCCAAAATTGTTGGAAAGGGAACGGTAGCTATTCCAGATGGCCCGGTTCTAGATAATGTGTTATTTGTTCATGGCCTTAAGACTAACCTCATAAGCATAAGTCAACTTTGTGATAGTGGTTATTCAGTTAATTTTTCATCTGATAAATGCACTGTAACTGACATGAACCATGCTTTCTTTTTAAAGGGGGTTAGATCAGAAAACAATTGTTATGTAGTTCCTCTAAGATTTCTGAAAAATGTAACCTAGCATCTTTGAAAAATGAAACACTTTGGCATGAAAGGCTAGGTCACATAAACTTTAAGGAACTTGCTAGAATTTCGAACAAAGATGTGGTCAAGGGGGTTCCGAAACTTTCTTTTGAACAAAACCTTGTGTGTGGCGGTTGCCAAAAGGGAAAACAGTCTAGGACTGCACACAAGAACTTGAACCACATAGGTACAAAACGGCCTTTGGAACTTTTGCATATGGACTTAATGGGGCCAACTCGTCAACCATCTCTGGGAGGTAAATGGTATATTTTCTTATTGGTTGATGATTTTTCTAGATATACTTGGGTAGCATTTTTAAAAGAAAAAGCTGATACCTTTGATTCTTTTCTCGAAATCTGCAATCGTATTATGATTGAAAAGAATGAAAGGATTACTCGAGTTAGGAGTGATAGAGGTGGGGAATTCATAAATTCCAAATTCATTGATTTTTGCACTTCTAATGGCATTAAACATGAATTCTCCGCACCTTACACACCTCAACAAAATGGTGTAGTCGAGCGCAAAAACAGGGTCGTACAGGAAATGGCACGTGTTATGCTTCACAGCCGGAACTTACCTTTTTATTTTTGGGCTGAAGCGGTGAACACTGCTGTTTATGTTATTAATCGCGTGTATTTGCGCCCGGGGACTTTGAATACACCATATGAACTTTGGTTTTGTAGAAAACCTAACATCAAATATTTTCGTATCTTTGGGAGTCGGTGTTTTATTTTACGTGATCGCGAGAATCTTGGAAAATTTGACTCTCGAAGTGACGAAGGGATTTTCTTAGGTTATTCTACAAACAGCAGAGCATATCGAGTTTTTAACTTAGAATCTAAGACGATCGTAGAATCGATAAATGTTAAGGTAGATGAAGCTTTTCACTTTGAATCTGAAAAATCTACCCTCGATATCTCTCTTGATGATGATACACCTGCTAATGCATCTTCTTCTAACAATTCTTTCGATAATAATGTTGATGCATCTAACGGTTCTTCAAGTTATCTGATGTGCAGGAATCATCTCGTGTACCTCCGTCTACTCCTCTACCTCAAACGTTACGCATCTCCAAGGATCACCCTGAATCGAACATCATTGGAGATCCACAAGAAGGAGTTAGAACACGGAGACAATTGGTTTGCGGATTTGCATGCTATGTATCTCAAATCGAACCAAAGAATGTTGATGAAGCTCTCCAAGATGACTACTGGATTAAAGCAATGCAGGAAGAGCTCCATCAATTCGAGCGAAACAAAGTCTGGGAATTAACGAAGCCTCCGAAGCAACACAATGTGATAGGTACCAAATGGATCTTCAAGAACAAGAAAAATGAAGAAGGTACTATCATCAGGAACAAAGCAAGGTTAGTTGCTCAAGGCTACTCTCAAGTAGAAGGTATAGACTTTGATGAAACTTTCGCCCCTGTAGCTAGACTCGAGTCCATTCGTATCTTGTTTGCGATTGCTTGTCATTTTAAAATCAAATTATTTCAAATGGACGTTAAGAGCGCCTTTTTAAATGGGTTTTTAAATGAGGAAGTTTATGTGGCTCAACCGAAAGGTTTTGTGGATCATAAACTACCTAACCATGTTTTTCGTCTGAAAAAGGCTCTTTACGGTCTGAAACAAGCACCGCGAGCATGGTACGAAAGGTTGACAAAGCACCTTTTGGAAAAGGGCTACACTCGAGGGGGAGCTGACAGGACTCTCTTTGTGAAGCATTATCAAAACAATTTCATAGTTGCTCAAATCTATGTCGATGACATTGTTTTTGGAGCAACAAGAGATAATGATGCTTCTAAATTCGCGGAGACCATGGAAAGCGAATTTGAGATGTCCATGATGGGCGAATTGACTTATTTTCTTGGATTACAAGTTAAACAAAACGATGAAGGAATTCACTTGTGTCAATCCAAGTATGCACTGGAGTTGGTCAAAAAGTTTGATCTTGAAAATTCTAAGGATTTTCCGACTCCAATGGGAACTAGCCATAAGGGACTTGGAAGTGAATCACAATAGTGAGAATGTAGACGAGAAACTGTATCGCAGTATGATTGGAAGTCTACTATATCTCACGGCTAGTCGCCCGGATATATCCTTCAGTGTTGGGATTTGTGCGAGATATCAATCAGCACCGAAGGAGGTTCACCTGAAAGCGGTGAAACGGATCATCCGGTATATCAAAGGTACAATCATTTCGGAATTTGGTATCCTATGGGAACGACTTTGGATATTGTTGGATACTCAGATGCCGATTGGGCTGGATCAGTGGATGACCGGAAAAGCACGAGTGGTGCATGCTTCTATCTTGGCCATTGCCTTGTTGCATGGCACAGTAAAAAGCAGAACTGCATAGCACTCTCGACTGCCGAAGCGGAGTACATTTCTGCAGGAAGTTGTTCAACCCAATTGATTTGGATGAAAAGCGTGTTGAGCGATTTCCGGATTTCAGCATCTTCGGTAACCATTTTATGTGACAACACTAGTGCTATTAACATTTCAAAAAACCCTGTGTTGCACTCTAGAACAAAACATATTGAACTTAGATATCATTCTCTCCAACAGATCCGCCATCTGTACGGAAACTGTGGTACAACGAATCGTCTACCCTGCAAAAGATCTATAGTAAACTGCATCAGCAGCTGAAAAGAACTAAGTACTACAGAATCCACTGAACAACTGATATAAATAAAATCTCAATTCAAGTTTCTCAGCTACAAAAGTACATGGAAATCCTTTTGATCTCTCAGAATGTCCTGTACACAGTGGAGTCATAAAAATAACAGGGTACATCTTCTCTGACTCTCAGTGCGTGGTAAGGAACTAAACGGCCAAGTCCCTCACCCCTCGATCAGCTGTGCTCCGCGGAGAGCTAAGCCGGAACAGCAGCCTCAGGAAACTGTTACCGCAGCGGGGTGTGAGAAACTACTGCAAAGGTAGTTCCCAGGGGTACCGTCTCAACATCACCGGTATGCCCACTAAGTCTCCGGAGGCAAACAGCAGGTATGCAAATAGATCGATAGATAGATAAGATAAAAAGCTGAAAGCAACTATAGCTATCATGTTCAATCATCATGCTCAAGAA